>JBBCBC010000018.1:1186885-1487244 GCA_037126765.1 Stenogyne calaminthoides
GGCATTTTCATATTTCTTTTTATGGGTGTTGCCATGATGGGCTCCTTGGGAACAATTTCATGTATTTGAAGCCTTGTTGAAGGCTTGAAGGAAAAAGCTATTCCCAAACACAAACAGAAACATGCATGTACAATTTTATATTTGATATCTTTCATAGCTTACCACCTCTTATTGATATTCATATGCATCAGCCAAACTATATGTAACTCACAAAGTAGAGAGAAAGAAGATGCTACAAGTTTAAAATATAAAATGACAATATAATCTTAATCACAAAGTATTGCATATTGATGTAGCAAGAGACATGAATTAAAGTGAAAAATAGATAAGCAATGTTGTATTGTATCCTAAGATCTGAAAAAAAAATAAAATAGATGATAGCCAAACGAGCTATCGAAGAAATTATTACAACACTAGAATGAAAACCAATAGTTTTCAACTTCTTTTCTCAAATTACCTACAAGAATATCAATATGAACATTGTCGCCACTAGTTATTTTGACAAATATCAGACCTACTAAGGCCGAAACAAACAGCATGCCAAAACTCAGGGCTTGGAAGATCAGAGAACAAAGGATCTAAAAAATCTTGGCCGCCGGGATGGAACAGCTGCATTAATGGTGGCAGGACTCGATTCTTCAAATAGCACTGGGCAAGAAGAAGAAGAAGATGGAGCATTGAAATCAAGGTTCTGCTTTCGTTATTGGTGCTGCAATTTAGTAGATGCTTCAGCGGGCAGTTATGTTATTTACTACTGCTGCTATTCTACTCGTTTTTAGTTTATACTTCTGAAATCATTCACAATAAAATGCAATTAACATCAATCTTGATAGATACAAATATTAGTTTAGTTGGGACCAAAATGAACGAGAAACAAACCTGCAAATGGCTAGAAACATTCTCTGGTCAAACGATGACTCGTTCATCAAGCCGTGTATTAGCTTTGGAGTAGCTTCTGCAAGTGAAATATGACAGAATGAATTAATAATAGATTCCCACAAATTTAATTAATGATGGATGGATGGATGGATGGATAGAAAGAAGACTTACTGTCAAATGCCGATCTTATCCACAGCTTTCACCGAACTTGTTATGCGAAGTTCAGGGATCCAAATGAGCTTAGGTTTCTTGGCAGAGCTGGAAAAGCCACCCACAATTTCCAAGTCCTTTTCTTTTTCTTTCTAGAATTTTAACCATCTTCAGAAATCAACCACCCATAATAAGGCTATCTTCGAATTCATATTGTATCTGCATTCTTTTCTTGAACACGTGTAGCCATATGTACTGTAGGTCCTTCCTTCTTATAGGCTTTAAAGGTAATCAAGGCGCCGCATTCAACCCTTTCATCACCTTGCTCGTTTCTTCATCTCTCGACATTACTAATTAATATATCATAAACAAACTGGATTAAAACTAACATTTATATACATACATGTAGAGAGGGAAAAGAAGAAGAAGAAGACTCACGTATCACTGGAATTTCCAAGTTGAGACTAATATATTTAAGAAACTCGGTTATCCACGTCGCCTAGGTTCACATCAGTCATTACAATGTCAAACGTAAACCTCTCGTTTTTATTTCCAAGCATATAAATTGCCTCTCTGTCGCTGAGTTGCACGACGTTACTGAAACTCACAAAATCCATAAGTTAATTACACACAACATCGAGAGACTCTCTCAACATAATTCAAAAGCAATTTATAAAAAACGTCCAAATTCTTAACCAAAACGTGTTCTAATGTAGATGAAAAGTCAAGGAAAAGTCCCCAGATTCTCGAATCAAAGGATTTCAAAGGCAGAACTATATAAATTCATGTAAATTCAAAACAATAATAAATTTAATCACTAAAGTTAAATGTCAATGTTTGAAATTTCAAGTTCATAATCGACAATGTTGCAAGGCATCTCACATTGTAATTTGCATGCATTAAAAAATAACATAGAAAAAAGAGAAATTGATTAATGTACCTTTTATAGTCACACATTGTAAGCATCCTTTCAACACTCTTCGCTCCTGCATATCATCATCTACAACAAGGACACGAACATCCGCTGACAAAATTCAAATGAACCCATCGATCAAAACTGAATTTTCACTATTGAGTTCTCTGTATAATTTTCTAGCGATGAATTTAATTGAAAATACTTGAGAAAAAGAAAAGGAGAATGTATGAGAGTGAGTCTGATATTTATAAGTAGATGATTACGCGGTTACTAAATATCTATCTTATCTAAAATATCCTTGATTTTCATAACAGAATGGTGGACATATAAGGAAACAAGAGTTCGAGATTGCTTTTTTTTTACAAAAATAAAAAATCACACGAGAGATTCACTGTAACAGAATCAAAAATGGATAATGTAAAAAATAAAAATATCATGAAGTGGGGATCAAGGCGACACCCTTTATCTATTAATTATAGAGATAAGCCCTAAATCAACACGCGCTAGCTAATTTAACCCCAATCGGTCTTTACAAAAAAACTGAATTTCAAAACACCAGAAATCACCTATAAAACTGTATTTCTCAACATTTATTGAACAGGGAGAGCTCACCTTGTAGTGATCTGATCACTACTGCTACTGTCATAATATTTTTTATGGGTAATTTCTAATAAAAATGAAGATATATATGAATAAAAGAGAAAAGATAGAGATTTGAAGGGCGAGGAGTTACAGAGAAATAGAGAGAGAGAGAATGCCGAGAACGGCGATAAGAGGAAGAAGACTGAATGAGTTTCTGCTTTTACCCATTTCTCTGCAGGATTCCCCTATTTAATCATAGGTGCAACAATACAAACACAAATGGGCTTAAACATAAGATAATAAGGTTCAACAGAAATATCAACTAAATTGGCTAGTCCTTAATGAAAATAATAATTAACATAAGTCCAATTATATAACCCAACTCATGATCATGACAATACTCCCCCGTTTTTTGAGATCCTTGTCCCCAAGGATCTAGGATGATGTTCGCTAAAAATGAAAAACAAATAAACGGAAATGGATGGGTTCAAAGAGAGAGAATTGTTTTTCTAGTGCCCCCTTTTCAGTGACCCTCTCAACATCCTCTCGAAGATCTAAATAACCAGCTCCATAGTATGCTTCAACATGACCACTGTTGTAATGCATCAAATTTCCAAAGAGGTTGATATTGTAATCAAGAGCCAATGCAACTAGCACACCTCGAACTCCCCGCCAAAAGCATGACAAGAAACACATGGTACAATGTCCAATGTGGCCCAATTGACTTGCATATAGGTGGTGGATAAAGAAGTAAGTCATTGAAGAATATGCCAACTTAGTAATGGTGACTCCAGTGTTTTGGCTACACAATCAGCCATCCAAATTACAATGCCAAGATTTGACAATTCACCACCATGCCCAATGGAAGTGCGAACCATGCCAATGTATACCCCTATTGATTTCTCACTTAAGCAAATCATCCCAAATAAGCATCCCCAATGATAAGGGTATCGATAGTTCTAGCATTGGGTAAGAATTCTACACTTGTAATACGAGAGCCTCTCCAAAACTCCACAAAGAAAATCATAAGCGACTTAGTATCAATCATAATCCCCTCATTTTCTATCACAGAGCCCCTAAGCTCCAATTTGATTACAACCATAGAATTTCGCGACATCTCTCACTTTGAATGAGCCTTGTCCCTATGGCTCGAGAGTCGGATTTTCGCTGCCTATATTTTTTAGTTGCCAACCGCATCCTATCATAATTAAGATAGTACACAAGGAAGAGTGATGAAACACCGTAAGCACTCACTTCAACATCTAACACGCCAAATCGAAAAAAATACCACATAGCCAATTTCTCCAAGCTTAATGACACCTCTATTTTTTTATTATAGAAACTTCTTCAATTGCCATTAAGAATGGCAAATCATTTTGTCTACGGAGGAGTTGATATGTAAGCATTAACCTCGTCCCCTCAATGTCGCCCTGAGAAACCTTTTCTTGAGTCGATACCCAACACCAAATACGTAGATGAACTCTTCAAGTACCAACATAAATTGAAGTATGCATAATGCAACCATAGCTCCACCAAAAGACCAAGGATACTTATCCTATATTGGAAAAATTACGCTAATACTCATAAAGCACTCATAAATTCTATCATCACCTAGCTGATTTTCAAAAAAATTCCATGCACAACCAATTTAGAAAATAAGAGCTCTAGTGAACCCATCACAATAACACCACCAAAGAAGAACAATCATATTCACATTTACGCTTTCCCCAAAGTCACAAAACAACTCAACATCCCAATATGTAATACCACCCCATATAATTATCCACATAATATGCATCAACTCCTTTACCACTATCACTATCAATAAGCATTTTGAATTCAACATCACGGGCATTTGCAATTTCTCCTAGGCTCTTACTATTGAAATCATAGGGGAGGCCAAAACTCATCACCAAAGAATTCATAAGAGGGAAGTAATTTTCTTACCTCTTGTTCCATTCCATCAATTTCAGAACTCGTTTTCCGGCATTTGTCTGAAATTTTTCCTAGCCTTCTTTACCAAAACTCTCACCATCTGTGGCATCTTTAACGGATGAGTATCAATTAGACCCGGCGATTTGGTATTGCTCCTCGAACTGTTTTCTTCACACCCAAAACCCATACTCTTCTTCACGGTATCCTTCAATGCCACACAACCCTCGATAGTATATCCAACCCAATTCCCATCCCCATTAACACTCCAATTAATCAAACCCATCGCCATCAAGACGCCTCAGTTACTACAATTCCTATTTCCTTCACTCATGTAATTGAAAACTCCTTTCCCACATCGGACATCTGAATGATTCCATCAAAATTACTACTACAATTTTTCACATTATCACAACTATTATTTTCCACAATCCAAAATCTAGGATGAAACCCACCAAACATAGGAAATATGCATGACAAGAATAATCAGTTTATACAAGTTAAGTTAATTAAATTTATAAGTGTATATCTCATTTTCTTGCACTTAACACTTATATATATACCTCCATTCATACATGGCCTACCAAATCGACTTATGTTTATGTTTTTAATGTAATGAGAAGTCAAAGGAAAAGTCTCGTACATATATTTCTAAAATACATTATGAGTGCACGGTGCACCCAGTGCACATGAGACCAACTATTTTTTCGAAACAATCTATTTGATTTTATTACAATAATTCAATGATAATTTTTTTAATAAGGTAAGGTGCAAATTCAACCAAAAAAATATAAGCAAGTGAATTGAACTCATGACTTTTAATTATTGTGCTTGTCTATTGCATCAAACTTAACACCTTCCAGTCTCACATAATAACGTAATGAGAAGTCAAGAAAAAGTCTCGTGCATATAATTTTACTATTAATTCAAATGCTCAAATTAAAGCATTTCAAATTGCATCTTATAAATTTTTAAAACAACTTATAAAATAATAAAATTTATAAGATATTTAAAATAAGCTTATCAAACGGACTTTTTAATCGAAGAGTTGGTTAACGAACTAATATGCATGACAAGAATAATAAATGTATACAAGTTAAGTTAATTAAATTTAAAAGTTCGATGAGTAGGTTAATGGACAAATATGCATGACAAGAATAATCAGTTTATACAAGTTAAGTTAATTAAATTTAGAGTTTTTTGCACTTTTGGTCCCATGAACCACCACCATGTTTTTCAATCTAGTCCCCACTCTGACAGAACTAGTCCCACAAGAATTTTAATTTGCAAATATGGTCCCACAATTTACCAAGTTTGCACATTTGGTCCCAAAATTAAACTTGATTTGGCATCTAGTTAACATGCTAAACGGACAACCGTTAAACGTATAATTAATATGTGTTAAACATTAATCTGTCTTAACAAATTAATTGAGTTTTTTATACTTTTGGTCTCATGAATCACGCCATGTTTTTCAATCTAGTCCCACCACCGCCGAACTAGTCCCACAAGAATTTTAATTTGCAAATGTGGTCCCACAATTTACCAAGTTTGCACATGTGGTCCCAAAAATTAAATGGCTCTTGACGGCATCTCGTTAACATGAAACGGAAACCCGCAAACGATATAATTAATACTCCCCCGTCCCAATTTTTAAGAAACTCTTTTCATTTTTTTTTTTCTTAATTTTTTTTTGTCTCAATCTTTAAGGAACATTTCTTAAAATGGATATACTCATTTTATCACTTTATCACATAAAATACTACTCCCTATGTCCTAACTTTGATTGTCCACTTTGGGTAGATAGCAAGTCCTAATTTTGTTTGGTCATTCCTAATAAGAAAATAAAGCAACTTTCAATTCTATTTAATATTATTATTCCTCCACCAAATCCACTTTACACCATTTAATACTATTATTTATCTCCACTAAATCCACTTTTACACTATTTAATATTATTTATCTCCTACTTTTCTTAATTTACGTGTCTCTGATTTGCCTATTTGGCCAATCAAAATTAGGATGGAGGGAGTAATAACCAACTCTTATTACCCCCAACTACCCATCACTTTATCACATAAAAATACTATGAGTACCAAAATAGGACTCACATTAAGATGCAAGAAACTAACCACACCTCTATTGGGTCTTAGATGCAAAAATGATAAGTAGTATAATAAAAATCAGTGGAAAAATCACTCATTTATTCTGTTTTATCTATTTAGCAGATGTGAAAAACTAGGTTTTGGGAAAAAAATTGTGGGAAACACTTGATTTTCCCACCAATTTTATCAAATTTAATTCAATGGGACTAAAAGTGAAAGTATATTGGCCAAAAAACGATTAGCTGAAAATTGGCGCCAAAAGAAATGGAGGGAAGAATTTTGGGTTTTTGGAACCTATGGGACCATATGTACAAGTGGGCTCACGTAAGTTAATTGGTTAATTTTGTGTTAATTATGTTTCATAACTTATGGGACTAAAAATGCAAGTGGTTAAAAGGTGGTTAAGCTTTAATTGCGAATCAATTTTGTCCCATAACTTATGGGACCACATTTGCAAGTCGATTTAACGGTTTCCGTCAAGGTGGAACCACATTTGCAAATTAAAATTCTTATGGGACTAGTTCTGTCAATAGTGGGACTAGATTGAAAACATGATGTGGTTCATGGGACCAAAAGTGCAAAAAACTCATTAAATTTATAAGTGTATATCACATTTTTCTTGCACTTAACACTTATATATATACCTCCACCATCAATCACCTCCATTCATACATGGCCTACCAAATCGACATGCATATTTATTGTTTTTCATATTTCATAACAGCCATATGTTGATTTTTTTTTACTTTGCAACTTCATGGATTTTCCTAAATGTAAAATGTAGTCGAAATTATTTCTTAACTGTGTGGGGTAAGGGAATCGGTGTCCTTCGGCGTTCAACTACTCATAGTTTTTTTGTTGGATTTTCAGGTACGAATATGATACATTAGAACTCAAATCTTGTTGGGTTTCCAAATTATGCAAGATGCTACAAAAATTAAAAAAAAAAAACTTAATCACATAGTATTGCATATTGTGGAGCAAGAGATATGAATTAAAATGAAAAATAGTTAAGCGTGTTTTATTGTATCCTACGATCATGAAATCAAAAAATGGATGATGGCCAGATGACAATTTCTTCAATACTAAACGAAGAAATCATTACAACTCTAGGTGAAAAAACCAATAGTTTTCCACTTTTCTTTCTCAAATTATCTACAAGAATAGCAATATTAACATTGTTGTCACTAATTATTTTGATATATATAGCACATCGCCGAGCATGAACTATTGATGCAACAACAAGACCATTAAAATCGAAATACACAGCGCCAAAATTCTGTTTAATTCCCGGTGCTCCACACACCGTAGATATTTATGAGAAAATTCACAATTTTTTACTACATATTATGACTTATATTCAGTAAAAAATGTGTTTTTGTGTTAAATTATTAGGTATAAACTTTCTGCTTCTTTCATGTTGATGCTACATTTTAATTTTCTTTTATACATGATGCGAATTGCCTAATGAGATACCTATGTTAGTCCTTAAAGGGACTATAGTGCTGAAATTTGTAAATAGTGAGGACTAATTTCAAAAAAAAAAAATACTAAGGGGCAAAAATTAAAATTGGTACAAGTTGAAGGACAAACAAATTGTACTTATCCTTATTTTTAATAGGGACTAAAGTTTTTTAGCCCAATAACTTTGGGCCGTTTTGAATTTGGTCCCGCACATATCAGGTTATAGTATTGTCACGGTATGTTTCGATCTTTTTTTATTTTAGTCCCGAATAATCAACCCGGTTGGTCAATTGGTAACTGTCCACGTGGAATTTTATTTTCATTTCTCCTTTATTTTTGGTCCGTCATGTATATATTTCCTATTTTTATTATTGATTTATTTTTATTCAATTATTTAACAAGGTCGGCACGGTTAGGGTCAGTTAAGGAATACCTTGCACCTAACAAGACGTTAAGGAATAAATAAGCATAACAAATATGGAAGGGAGGAAGTTTGAAAAATACATAACACTAATCATAACCCAGTTAATGTTACTAAGTCCAAATTATGTAGGGAAAACAGAGGTAAAACTTGGGAAAGAAATAATTAACATAAAATTGAAGGATCGATCTAAAATGTAAATGCTGTATTTATAATTTCAGCCAAGAAAATAAGGGGATTTCAGGTTATAGAATTCCTTCTCACTTTTTTTCACTCCGAATCGAGCATAATTGAAGGATGAAGGTGGCGCTGCTACTGGATGGGGCGGCGGAGAAGAGTCTTTAAAATGGCCTTAATGGTGATGGGTCTTTTGTTATGACCCGAATCCCTAAACCCGACTCGAAAAAACCGACCCAACCCGAAACCCTATTAAATAAGTGAATAAAATAAACAAAAAATAAAAATAGAAGATACACACACCCTAAAAAATAAAGGAGAAATGAAAAAAAAAAAGATTCCACGTGGCGGTTGACCCGGTTAGAAAACCGTTGGTGCCAGTTTTTTTGGACTAAATTCAAAAAATAGGGGAAACATATAGTGGCGATATAAATTCGAAATCTAAAGTACCAATTTTAAAAACGATCCAAAATTATTGAGCTACAAAAATTCAATAATTTTAATAGAAATTAAAAGAAAGTATTATTTAGAGGCCAATTCAAATTATATTTTTTATAGTCCAATAACTTTGCATTGTTTACAAATTGATTTCAATTGTATTGACTTATTTATTTGGCAAGGTCTCATATACACTTGGTGCACGGGACTCTAGATCCGCAGTGCACTCACTTTGACCCTACCCATTTTATTGTGGATCATTATTTTTCACTAATGGTAAGGTCTCATTTTTTTTAATGGGTCACTCATATACCCGAATGCACGGTGTGCGCACTTGGTGTCTGTGAGACCCACTCTATTTATTTTGATCCTGTAAGTTTTTAAAAATTCTGAAATTAGTTCAGGAACCAGCTCCAGCAGGTTACCGAACTGGTCGCCTGCCACATGTGTATTTATTTTTCTTTTATGTAGTTCAATAACTTGCATCGTTTTGAAATTGGTCTCGATTGTTTTGACTTTTTTTAATTTTGATTTTATAAATTTTTTAAAATTTTAGAATTGGTCCAGATATTGACTTGAGCAGATTTTTTTCATTTATTTTTAATGCACCGTATGGCATTTTCATATTTCTTTTATGGGTGTTGCACCGTATGGCATTTTCATGTTTTGACCTTGGGAACAATTTCATGTATTTGAAGGCTTGAAGCGAAAAGCTATTCCAAACACAAACAGAAACATGCATGTACAATTTTAAACATTTCCGTATCAAAAGCTCATTTTGTATCTTTCATATGCATCAGCCAAACTATATGTAACTCACAAAAGTAGAGAGAAAGAAGATGCTACAAGTTTAAAATATAAATGACAATATAATCTTAATCACAAAGTATTGCATATTGATGTAGCAAGAGACATGAATTAAAGTGAAAAATAGATAAGCAATGTTGTATTGTATCCTAAAATTACCTACTAAGAATATCAATATGAACATTGTCGCCACTAGTTATTTTTACAAATATCAGACCTACTAAGGCCGAAATAAACAGCATGCCAAAACTCAGGGCTTGGAAGATCAGAGAACAAAGGATCTAAAAAATCTTGGCCGTCCGGATGGAACAGCAGCGAGTGGTGACAGGACTCGATTCTTTTAACAGCACTGGACAAGGAGTACAAGAAGAAGAAGAAGATGGAGCATTGAAATCCAGGTTTTGCTTGTCATCGGTGCTGCACGCAGTAGATACTTGTGCTGGAAAGTTTTGTGTTGCTACTGCTGCCATTCTACTCGTTTTTAGTTTATACTTCTGAAATCATTCACAATAAAATGCAATTAACATCAATCTTGATAGATACAAATATTAGTTTAGTTGGGACCAAAATGAACGAGAAACAAACCTGCAAATGGCTAGAAACATTCTCTCTTGTCAGCGATGACTCGTTCATCAAGCCGTTTATTAGCTTTGGAGTAACTTCTGCAAGTGAAATACGACAGAATGAATTAATAATAGATTCCCACGACAATTTAATTAATGATGGATGGATGGATGGATGGATGGATAGAAAGAAGACTTACTGTGAATGCCGATCTCATCCACAGCTTTCACGAACTTGTTATGAAGTTCAGGGATCCAAATGAGCTTAAGTTTCTTGGCAGAGCTGGAAAAGCCACCCGCAATTTCCAAGTCCTTTCTTTTCTTTCTAGAATTCGAACCATCTTCAGAAATCGAACCACCCGTAATAAGGCTATCTTCGAATTGATATTGTATCAGCATTCTTTTCTTGAACACGTGTAGCCATATGAAATGTATGTCCTTCCTTTTATAGGCTTAACGAGGTAATCACAAGCACCGCATTCAACCCCTTTCATCACCTTGCTCGTTTCTTCATCTCTCGACATTACTAATTAATATATCATAAACAAACTGGATTAAAACTAACATTTATATACATACATGTAGAGAGGGAAAGAAGAAGAAGAAGACTCACGTATCACTGGAATTTCCAAGTTGAGACTAATATATTTAAGAAACTCGAAGTTATCCACGTCGCCCAGGTTCACATCAGTCATTACAATGTCAAACGTAAACCTCTCGTTTTTATTTCCAAGCATATAAATTGCCTCTGTCGCTGAGTTGCACGACGTTACTGAAACTCACAAAATCCATAAGTTAATTACACACACAACATCGAGAGACTCTCTCAACATAATTCAAAAGCAATTTATAAAACGCGTCTAAATTCTTAACCAAAACGTGTTCTAATGTAGATGAAAAGTCAAGGAAAAGTCCCCAGATTCTCGAATCAAAGGATTTCAAAGGCAGAACTTATATAAATTCATGTAAATTCAAAACAATAATAAATTTGCAATCACTAAAAGTTAAATGTCAATGTTTGAAATTTCAAGTTCATAATCGACAATGTTGCAAGGCATCTCACATTGTAATTTGCATGCATTAAAAATAACATAGAAAAAAAGAGAGAAATTGATTAATGTACCTTTATAGTCACACATTGTAAGCATCCTTTCAACACTCTTCAACTCCTGCATATCATCATCTACAACAAGGACACGAACATCCGCTGGACAAAATTCAAATGAACCCATCGATCAAAAACTGAATTTTCACTATTGAGTTCTCTGTATAATTTTCTAGCGATGAATTTAATTGAAAATACTTGTGAGAAAAGAAAGGGAGAATGTATGAGAGTGAGTCTGATATTTATAAGTAGATGATTACGCGGTTACTAAATATCTATCTTATCTAATATCCTTGATTTTCATAACAGAATGGTGGACATATAAGGAAACAAGAGAGTTCGAGATTGCTTCTTTTTTTCAAAAATAAAAAAATCACACGAGAGATTCACTGTAACAGAATAAAAAAATGGATAATGTAAAAAAATAAAAAATATCATGAAGTGGGGATCAAGGCGACACCCCTTATCTATGAAATATTAAATACGCCAAATAATCAAATCTTGCATATGCGTTTGACTTTTCCATAAATTTTAATATGGATAGGTATTGTATGCATCCGGGTGCATCGTGCACTCATAATGCATTTTAGAAGCGTGCAATTTATTATATTAAAAAGTGCAAATTATTTACATAAAAAAATGTAACTGTTAATATGGAAACATAGTTGCATGTTTATGTTTGGGATAGTTACACGTTTCTGTTTTGTATAGTTGCACGTTTTTAAAATGCACTATGAGTGCACGGTGCACCCGTGTGCACATGAGACTCACTCTTTAATATAATACTATTTTCTTTCTCTAAATTTAACATACATATTTTCATTTAATACTTAAAAATATCTTTGGTCATCATTTTTAAATAAAGTCTGTCACTACAACAAAAATGAGCTTTAATGACATTTATAAGAGTAATTATAGGGCACTTATTACTACATTTTGTCTAATGCGACATTTATATAAAATGTCATCTAAAGCCTCTATTACACCATCAGAAATCACAGAAGATGCCTTCACTAATAGTAATATACAACCTGATGAAATGTGTCATTTAACTGGAAAGTTTGTTGGAGGAAAATTGGTGAGAAACCCGTATAAAATGAGCTCCATAAAACATAATTAAGAGACAAGCCTCTTTTTGTTGAATTTGTCGTAAAGTTGAGTAGATATGGAGGAAGACGATGTTGCCCTTTTGAACTCAAACAAATGCGACCATGTTTTCTCTCTTACATGACATCGTGTTCAACTTCCAGGCTTTGTATCGAGCATCAAATGAAACAAGTCTGCACAAGAAAAAGTGTTTGAACATAAAAATTCACATTTCTTAAAATTGTTGAAGGAACTTGTTACATATTATGGAGTGTCTATGGGGAGATGAAATGAGAGCAGACAAATCAACTTAGAGATAATACTGCAAGAAAATCTAGAGCGACACCTCTTAATAACACTCTACCATAAGGAATAAACTGATATCACATCAGTTGCAAATACTGATAAGAATAACATCCATGAATTAAAAAGTTCCATACTTATAACACTTCAGATAAACCTATTGGTTTGGACATTGACATGGTTTAGAGCTAGGGGGTTCACAACATCACCATTAGAGATGAACCCAATTGCTTCACTTTGCCATTCAGTATCAAAGAACACATCGTCTTCTCACATTTATTTCAAGTTACCAACAAACAACATATCCAGAATGATCAAAGTTTAATGCAGAAAAGCATACCAAAAAGGATACACAAGCACACCAATACTTGAATTTTGAAAAAGAATCGTTTAATCTCACAATTTATAATAGGACCCAAGTTTTAAACACCCTTCCCAGATACATGAATTAAGCGTACAAAGACTTATCCCAAATTTCATGCGCAAAACCTCCATAACAAAGAATTTTATCCGTAATAGTCATACATACTTCAGAAGTAGAACAAACATTTTATAAAGAAGAAATTGAAAGTTCTGCCGTAAATATTTTGAGATTTGGGGGTAAACAAACATTAATCAATAAAGAGGGGTATTATAGATCTACCTCTTATCTATTGCATGCATCTTTAAAAATTATTTTATCATTTTAAATACTAATAAAAAAACTCGCTCAGAAAACTTCGTGAAAAACATGGCGTGCACGTTTCTTTGGGACAGAGGGAATAATATGGAAGTTATTTTTATGGTTATGATTTTTGAACTTTTTATAGTAATAAGAATTAGTATGTTCAAACTGATTTTTTCCAGTTTTTAATTAATAATCTCTGAACCATTTAGATTTCTCTACTATTTAATTTATAATTATTATTGTTCTTTTTTATCATGTGTTAAAATTTTCTCCCATTTTGTAATATAAATTTGATTGATCATAAAATTTATACCCGCATTTTAATATTTTAAACAATAGTAATATACAAAACATATGTCAACTAATGTCAACAAAATTATTTCTTATTTATAAAAAGAAAAAGAATACACGATAGATAAAATCATTATATCAGATGATAAAATTAATTCAATAATCGTACTGTGATATATTTTAATCCGCGTAATACGCGGATTTAAATACTAGCGTTTATATAATTTCAAATTTTTAGGCAAAGTCAATCACTTAATCTCAACCTTACATTTAAAATGTTTTTTCAGAAAAAATTAATCTCAACCCTATCTTTTAAGTTCTATCTTCTATAAATACTAATTGTTTTTTCTTTTTCCAATATATTGATCATTCTAAACGCTAATTACTTTTTTGTATTCTAAAAATATTAATTTTTTGATGTGTTAACCTGATGGACTTGAGCATTTGTTTAACATCATATGCTCTCTTAGACAAAGACATTTCAATCGGGCACGTAGACCACTAATCGCTTCTTCGAAGATACTTGTGAAGCACGCATCGGACAACTGGTGAGCTGCTTTTAGGTTGAACAATATCAACACAGCTGACAATTTTGTTGCCTTCTCACACCCGAGCCACAGTGGTAATCCAGCAGAATCTCTTAACTTCTCTGACATATAAGGGTGATCTCGCAGATCACAGTCATCCCCACTCGATGTATCAACAGTCGGTACATCATCAAAAATATCCGCATCGACTGTATCTTCAAACCTAAAGTCAGTTCCTAGGTTTCTTGAGCTACATCTATCTCTTGTCTCACCATGAGATGTCCAAACGGTATATGCTTTATCAATCTGGTGAATCATCAAGTGGACGAACAAATTTTCTCGACCACTAACAGTTTTTCCATTCATACATTTCCAACAAGGACATGGAATGTACCGATGGTCGGTGCAGTGTCTAATTGCATGATTACAAAACTCTTCCACCCCATTCCTATACTCATCTGATAATCGATCTGCTCGAACCCACTTTCGATCCATATAGAACTAGCTACTGATGCCTCTGAGATGCCTATAGGAAAAGACAATATGAAGATTGTTTCTCAAGACAATGTATCTTAAAGTATTAAACCTAAAAGCATACCTAATTATACTTAATCTACATTCATTTTAATTTTCTAATGTATTCTAATGTACCATCATTAATCATCTAATTAAAGAAACACACAAAAATTAATTCAAGCCACGTACTAACAATTAATCCAAGCTACTAACAATAATATAATTAAACCAACATTAATCACACACTAACAACAATACTTTTGAATGAAACAACTAATACCTTTGAATGAAACGTCTAATACCTTTTAAAGAAATAACTAATACCTTTGAATGGAACACCTAATATCTTATTATGAAATAACTAATACCTATGAATGAAACACCTAATATTTTTTTATGAAACAACTAATATTATCTTTTAATGAAACACCTAATACTTTTAAATGAAACAACTAATACCTTTAAATGAAACAACTAATACTTTTGAGTGAAACAACACACAAATTGACAACCAATTAACCACAATCTAATCGAACAACAATTAATAATCCTAACATATAACAACAATTAAACTAAATTAAACAATCTAATATTCAAACAAACAACAATCAATTATTCAAGCCAATTAACCAATTAATTAATCTAACACTATATATATATATATATATATATATATATATATATATATATATATATATATATATATATATATAATATATACATACATACATATATAAAACATTAAATAAAATAAATAAATTACATATAAATAGAGGCGGCGGCAGCGGCGGTAGGGGAGGAGGAGGAGGAGGCGACGGCACGGTAGGGAAGGAAGGTGGAGGGCGACGCACGGCGCGGCACGGGAGGAGGAGGAGAAGGGCGATGGTGAGAGGAGGAGGAAGGGGAGGACAGGCGACGGGCGGCGACGACGGCGGCACGAAGGAGGATATATATATATTTCGAAAGGACTATAAATTTCGAAACACTTTTATTTTTGCCAACCACTTCTACGGTGCCCTGTGGCTGTGTATGTCCCTTCAATCATCACACATTCTAAACATATTATTTTTGCCAATCACTTCTACGGTGCCACTAATTTCTGAAAGAATTTTTTATTTTATTTTTTTGACGGGAATTTCTGAAAGAATTTTGGGTGATATAAAACTAGAGGTGAGCATTCGATTATTCGGTTACCGAATCGAACCAAATTGTTAAAATCGAATTACCTAAATTTTTAAAAATTTAAAACCGAACCGAATTTTTTCGGTTCGATTTCGGTTAAAAACCGAAAAATCGAAATTAAATATAATCAATCCAAAAATACAAAAACTAAAGAAATACTGAAATTAGACATTAAACATTCTACAATACTGAAATTAAAGAAATAACTTGGCTTGGTAATGGATTGGCGGCTGCGTTCGGTTTTGAAAAGTAAGGAAATGAACTTACGGTTTCTGAATTCTGACCGTCTCTTGAATATTTAAATAATAAATTAATAGTATTTATATATATTATATTATTTAATCCGGTTCGGTTATTCGGTTTTTCACCCCAAAATCAAAAAAATCTTTAAACTTTTAAAATTTAAAATCGAAACCGAACACCGAATTAACCAAACCGAATTAATATTTTGGCTCGGTTCGATTCGGTTTTCGGTTATAACCGAATACTGCTCACCCCTATTAATAAAACTTCAAATTTGTAGAGGGCTGAAAATTTAATTCTTTTGTATAATTATATATTACTATTTAATAATATTCTCTCGTATTTGCAGGTTGAATTATTTTTTGGGCTGTTAATTTTATATTGGGAGAAGGAGGAGGTTCAATAAGTGTATAATTTAATCCGTCAACGGTTAATACCATAAAAGAATTCCGACTCATCTAAAAGTTTGAATTTATAGAGAAGTACTGGAGAATTAATCTTTTATATATAGTTCCCTATATAATTTCTTCCATCCATTATGAAAACTAGTTTAATGTAACGAATTTCATCCTATCTAAACGTTCGAGTTTATAAAATTATAAAATTAATTTATTTATATAATTTTTTTTTTCTTTTGAGAAGCTACTTATATAATCTTTTAATACTCACCTATTGCATGTGTGTTAAAATTGTTCTACGAGCTGTCAATTCTAGTATGAAAAAAATTAAGGAGACTCAATGCATGTATAACTTAATATAAGTAGAGTTGTTATCAGTGAGATTTGAACACATGTGTTTAGGTGAGAGTCAAATATTCTAATACCATTAAAAATTTACATCTTATTTAAAAATTTGAACGTTGTGCAATATGGATTTAATTCATTTATATATATGTATATATATTAGGGAATTATATACAAAATAATTAATTCATCGTCTCTTTGCAAGTTCAAGCTTTTAGATGAGACAAAAAAATTTCATGGTATCAGAGCTTCCAAGCTCGCATTCTCGTCTTGGATTCAAACCTCTCTGACAGCATAATTAATTCACACCCACTCTACAAGTTCAAGCTCTTAAATGAGACGAAATTCTTTCAATAATGTTTTATGGGTGAACCTAGGTCATACCCCGTTCAAATACATATATGTACCCATTTCAAATACATATATACCTACTGACGAGTCGATTATTTGAAATTTAAATTTGATTCGAATATTTATGATGCTGAATTCTCAAACTCACTCAATTATTTAAATAAAATGAAATTCCTAACACGCTTAACAAGTCAAACATATATTATAATATTCCCATTAATTTATAACACTTTATATAAAAGGAGTTTTACCAATTCAAGGCCTGAAAGATTGTAAAGCTATCAATTTAAGGTCTGGAAGATTTTTTCTATTAATTGAAGGCACGGAAGATAGAAAACTATCAATTGAGCCCGAAAGATAAAAACTATCAATTAAGGCTTATAAATTTTAAGGTCATGTTTGAAACTAAAACCCTAAGCCCTAAACAATGAACCCTAAACCTTGAACCATGAACCCTAAATCTAGAGATGTTAAACGGGTCAGCCCTAACCCATTAGGGTCAACCTTACAGGGCCACGGGCCTAAACGGGTTAGGGCCTTTGCGGTTCACTTTTAAACGGGCCATTAAGAGCCGTAACCTAACCCTAAACCTAGCGGGCCTCGGGCTAAACGGGCGGACCACACCTTTTTTTTTAAAATACAATCCAAATACAATAGCCTGGGTGGGAGTTGAGTCCAAGATCTCTACATCACCATTAGTTGCTTGAGCTTGACTTTCAAAATCCATTGAATCCCCAAAATGAAAAACTGCATTGCATATTTACATACATACATTAGGCCATAAAATACAATGTCCAGATAAAGTGAACTAAAATAACACAGAAGAAGGATACTGGTTCCCATGGGTTCTTTTCTAAATGAAAATATAATACAAGGGAAAGAAAGATTCGGGGGATTATCGTTTAGTTTGAATTGTTAGATCAAGCATAAGGGCAAATGGTATAAAATATTTTATTATGCATCATCACCAAATTACTCAAATCGTATGAACTTCTGAAACCAACAAGAAACTCAAGAAGACAGAGACATAAGTCATCAACAAACTTGAACATAAAAAGAGAACCAAATACATCCTTTTTATCATATAGATAAAAATATGGATCTTCAATACACAAAAAGTTGAATAAAACAAGCCAACTATGCACGTCGTCTAGCTGGGGAAAAATATGTTTATTTAATTACTTAGTTAACAAATCAACTATTTGTATATAACTCTGGAATTGCATATTAAATGCATAATATCCATTGCATCCCCAAAATGAAAAACCCAGCATATTAACACCCCCAACAATCCCTAATTTAACATTTAATACCCCCAATAATCCCTAATTTAACATATTTGATTCTTATGTTAAACAAAAAATGGGAGCGAATAACTTTACGAGACTTGAGGAGAACAGAGAAAGAGAGCGGACAGGCGGGTCAAGGATGGTGTCGTGGAGCCAAGTGCCAATTGAAGAGGAAAATGGAGGAAGAGAGCGGGGCGAGTGGAGTCTGGGAAGAAACTAAAAATGGAAAATGAAGGAAGAGACTAGGGAGTGAGGATTTAATTTAATTGGACCTTTTTGTTTTTTTTTCAACCCAGCAGGCAGCAACCCATTTATCTTTCTTCTTACTTTGGGCTTGGGCCTCTTATAAAAATTTATAATAATAATAAAAAAAAAATATCCTGCCCATACAGAAGCTGTCGGGCCAGGCCGATAAACCATTGCCGACCCACCGATTCTGGGAAAAAGGCCCGGTGTTAAACGGGCCAGAGATACCTAAACCCTAACCCTGGAAAAATCCCGATTAGCCCTGCCCGTCGGCCCGCGGCCCGTTTAACATCTCTACCTAAATCCCCCTAAACCGTAAACCCTAAAAAAAAAAAAAAAAAAAAACATGAATAAGGATATGAAATATAAGTGTCAAACATGGTCTTAAAATGTGTGAGCCTCAAATTGATAGTTTTTATCTTTCAGACCCTGAATCAATAGTTTTCTATCTTTTAAGCCTTGAATCGATAGAAAAAATCTTTAAGACATTAAATTGATAGTTTTGTAATCTTTCAGACCCTGAATTGACATTTTCCTATATAAAATTATAAGAAAATTCTTAATATCAAGTTCTATGGGTCAATCTCCAATCAGCCTGTTAGCTAGACCGTAAGTAAATCCACGATCCATTTTGCTAAAACAGACATTCTAACATAAGTTGTTTATTTCTTAAAATGGCAAAGTGTATCGCCACGCTCTTTAACAATTATACACCCCTTTAATAAATGTCATTCTATGATTTTTAAAGACAAATTAAGAGCATATTTTTTTTTCAAAATTAATCTTAATTAATATTATTTAAATATTCTTAACAATAATTATTATTGGCTAAAAAAATATACACATAACATTTTTATAGGAAATTTAAAATTATCATATTAAGAGTAAATATGAGATAAAGAGGGAGAATCCCAAACAATATCTATTTTAAAAATATTTTAAAAGACTAAAATAGCATCTAATTAAAAAATGAATGTAGTATTACGCAATTTAATTACACTAATTATCCTTTAAAAAGCAAGTGGGTGTGCATGTTTTTTTTTTCTGAAAACGTTTTGTCAAATTCAACTCATGAGAAATAGTTGATAGATGAAAGAGGGTGGGACCCAATTTAAGGGCAGAAAATGACGGGTTAAAATCAATGGCTGTGAATACATGTGGCTTCCACGTGGTCACACACTACGGCCTCCAATCAGAGTATAGCTGCCACGTGGGTGACATCAACGTCACATATTTTCAGCACACCTTTATTTTCAAAGTTATGATACAATAAACTTTACAAATTAAAAATGTCACATTAATATAACATATCAAAATTAAGAAATTCCACCCCCTCCGTCTCAATTCTGTATTCACATTTACTGTTTTCTCGTAATTTAGCGAACGAATTTTTTTATTAATATTTAAACGTAGCGAGTATTATTTCTCCATATAATACATTGAATTTCAAGTAGACTAAAGATATAAAAAAAGTTTATTTAATACTCACATTAAGTAAATGTAATTTCAAATACAATTTCATTTCATTCCTGTCCTGTTTATGTACATCATAAAAAATCTTCAAAAAGATTACAGAAGCATGCACTATCCATGCACATGCACGATTTAAAACCAAAACACTCAGCACCCCCTTCTTCTGTGCTTGGAAAATCGAAGAAAGAAGGCTCTAAAAAGTCGTTGGCGTCGGACGGAACAGTAGTCGATTCTTCTGCTGGACGAGAAGAAGAAGAAGGAGCATTGAAATCAATGTTCTGCTCCGTATCGGTGCTGCACGCAGCAGATACTTGTGCGGGGAAGTCTTGTGTTGCTACCGATGCCGTTCTACTCATTTTTTGTTTATGCTTCTGAAATCATCCACAATGAAATGCAATTAACATCAATCTTTATAGATACCAATATTCGTTTAGTTGAGATCGAAATGAAAAGAGAAACAAAACAAACCTGCAAATGGCTAGAAATTTGCTCTCGTGTCACCGATGGCTCTTTCATCAAGTTTTGTATTAGCTTTGGAGTAGCTTCTGCAAGTGAAATACGATAGAATGAATTAATAATTTATTCCCACGACAATTTAATTAACGATGGATGCCTGTATAGAGAAAACTTACTGTCAATGCCGATCTCATCCACAGCTTTCACGAACTTGTTATGAAGTTCAGGGATCCAAATGAGCTTAGGTTTCTTGGCAGAGCTGGAAAAACCACCCGCAATTTCCAAGTCCTTTCTTTTCTTTCCAGAATTCGAACCATCTTCAGAAATCGAACCACCCGTAATAAGGCTATCTTCGAATTGATATTGTATCAGCATTCTTTTCTTGAACACGTGTAGCCATATGAACTGTATGTCCTTCCTTTTTTATAGGCTTAACGAGGTAATCACAAGCACCGCATTCAACCCCTTTCATCACCTTGCTCGTTTCTTCATCTCTCGACATTACTAATTTATATCATAAACAAAACAAAAGAACTGGATTAACTACTTAATCACGCAACATTTGTATACATACATGCAAAAAGGAAGAAGAATAGAGACTCACTTATCACTGGAATTTCAAAGTTGAGACTAATGTATTTAACAAACTCGAAGCCATCCATGTCACTCAGGTTCACATCGGTCATTATAATGTCAAACTTAAATTCCTCGTTTTTTGTTTCCAAGCACATAAAGTGCCGCTTCTGCTAAGTTGCACGTTGTTACTGAAATTCACAAAATCCATCAGTTAATTACATATATATATATATATATATATATATATACACACACGCACCGCGGAGAGGCATGTCTCAACATAATTCAATAGCAATTTATCAGATGCGTCTAAAATTATTCTACTCGATTGAACATTTACTCGCATTGAGTTTTAAGTTTTAAAAAAAATTGTTTATTATTATTAAAAGGGATAAAGTCGCTTTTTGGTGGTGGTTAAATGGTAAAAAGTAGTGTTATTTGTGTAAACTAAATGAGATAAAATTAACTTTAGTGTTGAAAAAGTAATGACATTGGGTGCAATATTGAGGTGTTTGATAGGTATAGATAAAAGAGAAAGAGTTGCTTTAGGGATGGAGGGAATATAAATCAAAACGAGTCAAATTTATAACTTTTGACAATACACAAACACACAATCAACTTATGTTTTTGGTGTTAATCCAGATTCCCAAATTAAAAGATTTCAAAGGCAAAATTTAGATTAACTCTGTAAATTCAAAACAATTGTAATTTAGATTACTAGGATCATTAATTCAACAAATTTCAAGTTCACTATCAACAATGTTGCAAGGCATCTCACATTGTAATCAGCATGCATTCAAAATTAAAATAGAAAAACCAGAGAAAGTGATTATTGTACCTTTATAGTTGCAATTTGTAAGCTTTCTTTCAAGACTCCTCAACTCCTTGTTATCACCATTCACAACAAGAACATGAACACCCGCTGGAGAAAACCCAAATGAACCCATCGATTAAAAACTGAATTTTCACTACTTAATTGATTCTCTGTATAATTTTGAGAGAAGAAAGGAGAATGTATGAGAATGGGTGTTATATTTATAAGGAGACCAGGTAGAGAGAGCTCACCTTTTTACAGTAAAATTGGAGAAACATCGGCGAAAAATGGTGATTTTAACGAAAACCCAAATCGAATTGGGGATTTAACCCATCTGGGCAATGTATGGACTTTGAGGAACAAATTCGAAGCGGAATTGGAGCTCAATTGCAGATTTGGTGTTGCCATTGTCGCTGATTAATTGGTGGGAGAAGAGAAATTACACTCTCAGTCTCTCTTTGAAAATGGTCGACGCCAAATTTCTTGAGATTTAGGATTAGGCGTATTATTTTATTAATTTTAGTTTTTTATTATTATTTTTATTAATTTCTATTAATTTTTTATTATTTTCAAGATATTAAATACTCCCTCCCTCCGTCCTATTTTTTATTATCCATTTACTGTAGACACGGAAATTAAGGAAAAGTATGAGATAATAGTATTAAATGATGTAAAGTGAGTTTAATGGAGTGAAATAATAGTATTAAATGGTGTAAAGTGAGTTTGGTGGAGAGAAATAATAGTATTAAATAGTATGAATGTTGCTTTATTGCCTTATTTGGAAATTGATAAACAAAATTAGGACGACTATTTATGAAAAGCGGATAATCAAAATCAGGACGGATGAAGTATTAAGCAAATATTTGTGTGCACCATTTGCATCAATTTAGAATTGGTGTAATTGAATTTTAGGATTTTTTTTAAATTATATTTCAAATTCTGAACAAGACCCGAATCCGGACCCAATCCGGACTGACCCATCCTGGCCCGGACCCAAATAGTTCATGGTTCAGGGTTCATGATTTAGGATTCAGAGTTCGAGTTCAGGATTCATTTTTCATGGTTAGAGAAATAAAAAAAATATATAAAAAGTGAAATTACCCAAATTAATTATATCCCATAACTTATGGGACCACATTTGCAAGTCGATTTAACGGTTTCCGTCACGGTGGGACCACATTTGCAAATTAAAATTCTTATGAGACTAGTTCTGTCAGTAGTGGGACTAAATTGAAAACATGGTGTGGTTCATGGGACCAAAAGTGCAAAAAACTCATAAAATTTATAAGTGTATATCTCATTTTTCTTGCACTTAACACTTATATATATACCTCCATTCATACATGGCCTACCAAATCGACATGCATATTTATTGTTTTTCATATTTCATAACAGCCATATGTTGATTTTTTTACTTTGCAACTTCATGGATTTTCCTAAATGTAATATGTAGTCGAAATTATTTCTTAACTGTGTGGGGTAAGGGAATCGGTGTCCTTCGGCGTTCAACTACTCATAGTTTTTTGTTGGATTTTCAGGTACGAATATGATACATTAGAACTCAAATCTTGTTGGGTTTCCAAATTATGCAAGATGCTACAAAATATTAAAAAAAAAAAAATCTTAATCACATAGTATTGCATATTGTGGAGCAAGAGATATGAATTAAAATGAAAAATAGTTAAGCGTGTTTTATTGTATCCTACGATCATGAAATCAAAAAATGGATGATGGCCGGATGACAATTTCTTCAATACTAAACGAAGAAATCATTACAACTCTAGGATGAAAAAACCAATAGTTTTCCACTTTTCTTTCTCAAATTATCTACAAGAATAGCAATATTAACATTGTTGTCACTAATTATTTTGATATATATAGCACATCGCCGAGCATGAACTATTGATGCAACAACAAGACCCATTAAAATCGAAATACACAGTGCGCCAAAATTCTGCTTCTTAATTCCCGGTGCTCCACATCTTAGATATTTATGCGCGAAAATTCACATTTTTTGCGCGACATATTATGACTTATATTCAGTAAAAAATGTGTTTTTGTGTTAAATTATTAGGTATAAACTTTCTGCTTCTTTCATGTTGATGCTACATTTTAATTTTCTTTTATACATGATGCGAATTGCCTAATGAGATACCTATGTTAGTCCTTAAAGGGACTAAAGTGCTGAAATTTGTAAATAATGAGGACTAATTTCAAAAATAAAATACTAAGGGGGCAAAAATTAAAATTGGTACAAGTTGAAGGACAAACAAATTGTACTTATCCTTATTTTTAATAGGGATTAAAGTTTTTTAGCCCAATAACTTTGGGCCGTTTTGAATTTGGTCCCGCATATATCAGGTTATAGTATTGTCACTGTATGTTTCGATCTTTTTTTATTTTAGTCCCGAATAATCAACCCGGTTGGTCAATTGGTAACTGTCCACGTGGAATTTTATTTTCATTTCTCCTTTATTTTTGGTCCGTCATGTATATATTTTCTATTTTTATTATTGATTTATTTTTATTCAATTATTTAACAAGGTCGGCACGGTTAGGGTCAGTTAAGGGAATTAATACCTTGCACCTAACAAGACGTTAAGGAATAAATAAGTATAAGAAATATGGAAGGGAGGAAGTTTGAAAAATACATAACACTAATCATAACCCAGTTAATGTTACTAAGTCCAAATCATGTAGGGAAAACAGAGGTAAAACTTGGGAAAGAAATAATTAACATAAAATTGAAGGATCGATCTAAAATGTAAATGTTGTATTTATTTCAGCCAAGAAAATAAGGGGATTTCAGGTTATAGAATTCCTTCTCACTTTTTTTCACTTCGAATCGAGCATAATTGAAGGATGAAGGTGGCGCTGCCACTGGATGGGGCGGCGGAGAAGAGTCTTTAAAATGGCCTTAATGGTGATGGGTCTTTTGTTATGACCCGAATCCCTAAACCCGACTCGAAAAACAGACCCAACCCAAAACCCTATTAAATAAGTGAATAAAAATAAACAAAAAATAAAAAATAGAAGATACGCACACCCTAAAAAATAAAGGAGAAATGAAAAAAGATTCCACGTGGCGGTTGACCGGTTAGAAAACCGGTTGGTGCCAGTTTTTTGGACTAAATTCAAAAAAGGCGAAACATACAATGGGCGATATAAAATTCGATATCTAAAGTACCAATTTTAAAACGATCCAAAATTATTGAGCTACAAAAAATTCAATAATTTTTAATAGAAAGTAAAAGAAAGTATTATTTAGAGGCCAATTCAAATTATATTTTTTATAGTCCAATAACTTTGCATTGTTTACAAATTGATTTCAATTGTATTGACTTATTTATTTGGCAAGGTCTCATATACACTTGGTGCACGGACTCTAGACTCTAGATCCGTGCACTCACTTTGACCCTACCCATTTTATTGTGGATCATTATTTTCACTAATGGTAAGGTCTCATTTTTTTAATGGGTCACTCATATACCCGAATGCACGTGCGCACTTGGTGTCTGAGACCCACTCTATTTATTTTGATCCTGTAAGTTTTTAAAAATTCAAAAATTAGTTCAGAACCAGGCTCAAAGAAAGTTACCGAACCGGTCACTTTACCACATGTGTATTTATTTTTCTTTTATGTAGTTCAATAACTTGCATCGTTTTTGAAATTGGTCTCGATTGTTTTGACTTTTTTTAATTTTGATTTTATAAATTTTTTAAAATTTTAGAATTGGTCCAGATATTGACTTGAGCAGATTTTTTTTCATTTATTTTTAATGCACCGTATGGCATTTTCATATTTCTTTTTTATGGGTGTTGCACCGTATGGCATTTTCATGTTTTGACCTTGGGAACAATTTCATGTATTTGAAGGCTTGAAGCGAAAAGCTATTCCAAACACAAACAGAAACATGCATGTACAATTTTAAACATTTCCGTATCAAAAGCTCATTTTGTATCTTTCATATGCATCAGCCAAACTATATGTAACTCACAAAGTAGAGAGAAAGAAGATGCTACAAGTTTAAAATATAAATGACAATATAATCTTAATCACAAAGTATTGCATATTGATGTAGCAAGAGACATGAATTAAAGTGAAAAATAGATAAGCAATGTTGTATTGTATCCTAAAATTACCTACTAAGAATATCAATATGAACATTGTCGCCACTAGTTATTTTTACAAATATCAGACCTACTAAGGCCGAAATAAACAGCATGCCAAAACTCAGGGCTTGGAAGATCAGAGAACAAAGGATCTAAAAAATCTTGGCCGTCGGATGGAACAGCGCGCGTGGTGGCAGGACTCGATTCTTCAAATAGCACTGGGCAAGAAGAAGAAGAAGATGGAGCATTGAAATCAAGGTTCTGCTCGTTATTGGTGCTGCACGCAGTAGATACTTGTGCGGGGCAGTTATGTGTTGCTACTGCTGCTATTCTACTCGTTTTTAGTTTATACTTCTGAAATCATTCACAATAAAATGCAATTAACATCAATCTTGATAGATACAAATATTAGTTTAGTTGGGACCAAAATGAACGAGAAACAAACCTGCAAATGGCTAGAAACATTCTCTCTTGTCAGCGATGACTCGTTCATCAAGCCGTGTATTAGCTTTGGAGTAGCTTCTGCAAGTGAAATACGACAGAATGAATTAATAATAGATTCCCACGACAATTTAATTAATGATGGATGGATGGATGGATGGATAGAAAGAAGACTTACTGTCAATGCCGATCTCATCCACAGCTTTCACGAACTTGTTATGAAGTTCAGGGATCCAAATGAGCTTAGGTTTCTTGGCAGAGCTGGAAAAGCCACCCACAATTTCCAAGTCCTTTCTTTTCTTTCTAGAATTCGAACCATCTTCAGAAATCGAACCACCCATAATAAGGCTATCTTCGAATTCATATTGTATCTGCATTCTTTTCTTGAACACGTGTAGCCATATGTACTGTAGGTCCTTCCTTCTTATAGGCTTTACAAGGTAATCACAAGCGCCGCATTCAACCCCTTTCATCACCTTGCTCGTTTCTTCATCTCTCGACATTACTAATTAATATATCATAAACAAACTGGATTAAAACTAACATTTATATACATACATGTAGAGAGGGAAAGAAGAAGAAGAAGACTCACGTATCACTGGAATTTCCAAGTTGAGACTAATATATTTAAGAAACTCGAAGCTATCCACGTCGCCCAGGTTCACATCAGTCATTACAATGTCAAACGTAAACCTCTCGTTTTTATTTCCAAGCATATAAATTGCCTCTGTCGCTGAGTTGCACGAAGTTACTGAAACTCACAAAATCCATAAGTTAATTACACACACAACATCGAGAGACTCTCTCAACATAATTCAAAAGCAATTTATAAAACGCGTCTAAATTCTTAACCAAAACGTGTTCTAATGTAGATGAAAAGTCAAGGAAAAGTCCCCAGATTCTCGAATCAAAGGATTTCAAAGGCAGAACTTATATAAATTCATGTAAATTCAAAACAATAATAAATTTGCAATCACTAAAAGTTAAATGTCAATGTTTGAAATTTCAAGTTCATAATCGACAATGTTGCAAGGCATCTCACATTGTAATTTGCATGCATTAAAAATAACATAGAAAAAACAGAGAAATTGATTAATGTACCTTTATAGTCACACATTGTAAGCATCCTTTCAACACTCTTCAACTCCTGCATATCATCATCTACAACAAGGACACGAACATCCGCTGGACAAAATTCAAATGAACCCATCGATCAAAAACTGAATTTTCACTATTGAGTTCTCTGTATAATTTTCTAGCGATGAATTTAATTGAAAATACTTGTGAGAAAAGAAAGGGAGAATGTATGAGAGTGAGTCTGATATTTATAAGTAGATGATTACGCGGTTACTAAATATCTATCTTATCTAATATCCTTGATTTTCATAACAGAATGGTGGACATATAAGGAAACAAGAGAGTTCGAGATTTCTTCTTTTTTTTCAAAAATAAAAAAATCACACGAGAGATTCACTGTAACAGAATCAAAAAATGGATAATGTAAAAAAATAAAAAATATCATGAAGTGGGGATCAAGGCGACACCCCTTATCTATTAATTATAGAGATAAGCCCTAAATCAACACGCGCTAGCTAATTTAACCCCAATCGGTCTTTACAAAAAAAACTGAATTTCAAAACACCAGAAATAAAAACTGTATTTCTCAACATTTATTGAACAGAGAGAGCTCACCTTGTAGTGATCTGATCACTACTGCTACTGTCATACATATTTTTATGGGTAATTTCTAATAAAATGAAGATATATGAATAAAAGAGAAAAGATAGAGAGATTGAAGGGGGGAGGAGTTACAGAGAAATAGAGAGAGACAGAGAATGCCGAGAACGGCGATAAGAGGAAGAAGACTGAAATTGTTTCTGCTTACCCATTTCTCTGCAGGATTCCCCTATTTAATCATAGGTGCAACAATACAAACACAAATGGGCTTAAACATAAGATAATAAGGTCCAACAGAAATATGAACTAAATTGGCTAGTCCCTTAATGAAAATAATAATTAACATAAGTCCAATTATATAACCCAACTCATGATCATGACAATACTCCCCCGTTTTTGAGATCCTTGTCCCCAAGGATCTAGGATGATGTTCGCTAAAAAATGAAACAGCCAAACGGAAATGGATGGGTTCAAGCGGTGAGAATTGTTTTTCTAGTGCCCTTTTTTCGGTGACCCTCTCAACATCCTCCTGGAAGATCTAAATAACCAGCTCCATAGTATACTTCAACATGACCACTGTTGTAATGCATCAAATTTCCAAAGAGGTTGATATTGTAATCAAGAGCCAATGCAACTAGCACACCGAACTCCCCGCCATGAAAAGCATGACAAGAAACACATGGTACAATGCTCCAATGTGGCCCAATTGACTTGCATATAGGTGGTGGATAAAGAAGTAAGTTGCTTGAAGAATATGCCAACTTAGTAATGGTGACTCCAGTGTTTTGGCTACACAATCAGCCATCCAAATTACAATGCCAAGATTTGACAATTCACCAAACCATGCCCAATGGAAGTCACGAACCATGCCAATGTATACCCTATGGATTTCTCACTTAGCGAATATCCCACCAAGCATCCCCAATGATAAGGGTATCGATAGTTCGAGCATTGCAAAGAACTACACTTGTAATACCGAGAGCCTCTCCAAAACTCCACAAAAAAAAACCGCAAGCGACCTAGTATCAATCATAATCCCCTCATTTTCTATCACAGAGCCCCTAAGCTCCAATTTGATTACAACCATAAATTTCGCAGACATCTCTCACTTTGAATGAGCCTTGTCCCCATGGCTCGAGAGTCGGATTTTCGCTGCCTATATTTTTTTAGTTGCCAACCGCATCCTATCATAATTAAGATAGTACACAAGGAAGAGTGATGAAACACCGTAAGCACTCACTTCAACATCTAACACGTCAACGAAAAATACCACATAACCAATTTCTCCAAGCTTAATGACACCTCTATTTTTTATTATAGAAACTTCTTCAATTGCCATTAAGAATGGCAAATCATTTTGTCTGTGAGGAGTTGATATGTAAGCATTAACCTCGTCCCCTCAATGTCGCCCTTGAGAAACCTTTTCTTGAGTCGATACCCAACACCAAATACGTGAGATGAACTCTTCAAGTACCAACATAAATTGAAGTATGCATAATGCAACCATAGCTCCACCAAAAGACCAAAGGATACTTATCCTATATTGGAAAAATTGGGTCATTAATACTCATAAAGCACTCGAAATTCTATCATCACCTAGCCCCGATTTTCAAAAAAAATCCATGCACAACCAATTTAGAAAATAAGAGCTCTAGTGAACCCATCACAATAACACCACCACCAGAAGAATAATCATATTCACATTTACGCTTTCCCCAAAGTCACAAAACAACTCAACATCCCAATATGTAATACCACCCCTGATATAATTATCCACATAATATGCATCAACTCCTTTACCACTATCACTATCAATAAGCATTTTCGAATTCAACATCACAGGCATTTGCAATTTCTCATAGGCTCTTACTATTGAAATCATAGGGGAGGCCAAAACTCATCACCGAAGAATTCATAAGAGGGAAGTAATTTTCTTACCTCTTGTTCCATTCCATCAATTTCAGGAACTCGTTTCCGGGCATTTGTACAGAATTTTTCCTAGCCTTCTTTACCAAAACTCTCACCATCTGTGGCATCTTTAACGGATGAGTATCATTAGACCGACGATTTGGTATTGCTCGAGCCCTGTTTCTTCACACCCAAACCCATACTCTTCTTCACGGTATCCTTCAATGCCACACAACCCTCGATAGTATATCCAACCCAATTCCCATCCCCATTAACACTCCAATTAATCAAACCCATCGCCATCAAGACGCCTTGATTGCTACAATTCCCTATTTCCTTCACACTCATGTAATTGAAAAACTCCTTTCCCACATCGGACATACGAATGATTCCATCAAAATTACTACTACAATTTTTCACATTATCACAACTATTATTTTCCACAATCCAAAATCTAGGATGAAACCCACCAAACATAGGAAATATGCATGACAAGAATAATCAGTTTATACAAGTTAAGTTAATTAAATTTATAAGTGTATATCTCATTTTTCTTGCACTTAACACTTATATATATACCTCCATTCATACATGGCCTACCAAATCGACTTATGTTTATGTTTTTAATGTAATGAGAAGTCAAAGGAAAAGTCTCGTACATATATTTCTAAAATACATTATGAGTGCACGGTGCACCCGAAAGTGCACATGAGACCAACTATTTTTTCAAACAATCTATTTGATTTTATTACAATAATTCAATGATAATTTTTTTTAATAAGGTAAGGTGTAAATTCAACCAAAAAAAAATATAAGCAAGTGAATTGAACTCATGACTTTTAATTATTGTGCTTGTCTATTGCATCAAACTTAACACCCTTCCAGTCTCACATAATAACGTAATGAGAAGTCAAGAAAAAGTCTCGTGCATATAATTTTACTATTAATTCAAATGCTCAAATTAAAGCATTTCAAATTGCATCTTATAAATTTTTAAAACAACTTATAAAATAATAAAATTTATAAGATATTTAAAATAAGCTTATCAAACGGACTTTTAATCAAGAGTTGGTTAACGAACTAATATGCGTGACAAGAATAATAAATGTATACAAGTTAAGTTAATTAAATTTAAAGTTCGATGAGTAGGTTAATGGACAAATATGCATGACAAGAATAATCAGTTTATACAAGTTAAGTTAATTAAATTTAGAGTTTTTTTTGCACTTTTGGTCCCATGAACCACACCATGTTTTCAATCTAGTCCCACTCTTGTGAACTAGTCCCACAAGAATTTTAATTTGCAAATATGGTCCCACAATTTACCAAGTTTGCACATTTGGTCCCAAAATTAAACGGCTCTTGACGGCATCTCGTTAACATCATGAAACGGACACCGTTAAACGATAATTAATATGTGTTAAACATTAATCTGTCTTAACAAATTAATTGAGTTTTTTGTACTTTTGGTCTCATGAATCACGCCATGTTTTTCAATCTAGTCCCACCACCGCGTAAACTAGTCCCACAAGAATTTTAATTTGCAAATGTGGTCCCACAATTTACCAAGTTTGCACATTTGATCCCAAAATTAAATGGCTCTTGACGGCATCTCGTTAACCAAGGCAAACTAAACCGCCAAACGATAATTTGTAGGTCCCGAACGGGGTTTGTGAGGCGTAAGTCTAGAGGGGGGGTGAATAGACTTACGAAAAACTTTTGTCTGGATCGGTGTGATGGCGATTAGCCTCATCAGAGTGCAAATAATCGATTTGGATCGATATCTAACTTACTAATCGCTGAAGGCGATCGATTCGGTATCTATCGGTTTAACGATTGTCGCGGAAGCTAAGTTTTACCCGTGTGAAAAACCGGTTTAATAAGTCGATTCCAAAGTCGGTCTTTCAACCAAATTGACTAAAGTGTCAAACTTGATCAGATCAGAAGCTTGGTGCTAGCTGATCTTAACTTAGAATATGTATGCAGCTTTAAATAGGTTGTGTGCGATTGTGTAAAACAGTTAATCAAAGCAGGTAATTGCACACAAGATTTATAGTGGTTCGGACAAACCAGTCCTACGTCCACTCTTCCCTATCACAAGGGGCACCAACTAAACCAACTGGACTTAGATTTTTGTGTTAGTCCAACACAGTACACCAACAGATATTTAAATAGTTCTCACTCAACCGATCCCAGAAATCAGAACTAGAAACCCTAGTCTGAAATCTTGCTAAACAACTTAACCTAACTTTAGGTTTGGGTAAGATTGTTTTGGTTCCAACTTTGAAATCTTTTCTAGTTTTTAAGTAGCCTATCAGCTAGATGAAAAGATTTATGTGCTAAGAACTTATGGGATGAACACTTAAAAAATAATCTTCAAGTTTGTGTTCTTCGTGCGGAAATCTGATTATAGCTTGAGCTTCTTGATAGTTTCCGTGTCTTCACTCTGAAGTGTAATCCCATATATATAGACCTCGAAATCAACGAGCCGTTGGAGAGCAATTTGAATTTCAGGCTATATTTGGTAGACTTGCGGATTGATGTGACGTCTTGAGAATCGGCATGGCGGCGTGAATAGTGTCTTTTATAGCCGTTAGAGAAAGCAGCACCAAATCCCGTAATTGCCGGCTCCGATCATACGTGTCTTGTCCTTATTGGTTAACAGAAGCACTTTTCAGTGTTGTTCTACCAACTAAGGTTGACATTCTTCTTGTTCAGATCATCGACGTATGATTTGGTGAAACATCGATTTTTCACGGTGAAGTGACTTTGATCACCAAAACCGATCGATCTACCGATAGAGTCTTCGGTGCCGATTGTCTTAGCTTCAACTAGCGTATTTCGGTGATGTAAGTCTTCGATCCGATCTTCCGAAGTCATCGATCTTGATTCTTTCAATTTGAGCTTCATGACTTCAGCTGAGATATCTTACTTTATCAGATCGATCTGATCTTCTGTCCTTCTCTTGTCTTCTGGCCTGTCGGATATCAGCTGTTCTTCAGAACGGACCTATACATATTGAGGTTCCCCCTCAATATGTGACCTATCTTCTACATCAGTTGTTCTATACAATAATTATCAACTGGTATCCTATAACTGGTAATAAAAACATCGATTCACTAACAATCCGATTTGGTCTGTATTACATGTTTTTAGAACTTTCATCAAAACTCTAAATTTCCCAACAATTTTCCCCTTTTGATGAAACCAAAACACTTGAGAAACCAAGCACAGCTTGATAAGTATAAAACAATAAAGAGCACATAATCAGAAGACAATGAGATTTTGTCTTAGGATCAGAAAATAAACTTTTCTTTCATTATATTTGTCGATTACATATTACATCAGAAAAGTTGAGTTTAAAAAAAAAAACAGCTGATCCTAAGTAGTCTTCTGATTCTTCAGTCTCTTGGCTTGTATCCTTCTGGCATTTCTCTTTGATCTTGAGGGATGTTGAAAATCCGGTATAGTTTCCATTTGACATCATTGATCTGCTTTGAGGATCGATTATCGCGCTTTTTTACTTCGGGATGTCAAAATAGAACCTTTGAAATGTCGATCATCAAATGAGCCATCCGCCTTCTTCGAGTAATCCAACACATCATACTCTTGGCGAGATATTTTTACATTGATTATTTTGGCCTCATTTTCCAGATACTTCAGAAAATCTGGATATTTGTTTTTCAACCAGTTGAGGAATTCTGCATCAGGAGATTCTTCTTGTGGAACAAGATCTAGAACAAAGGCATCCAGAAGCCATTCACTTCTGATCTTATTCCATTCCTCAAACCTATCCGCGTGTGCAGCAGTTTTTGGAATGATCTCATCAACTCTTGCTGGCAGCTGAGGTTCTGGTCCAGATTTTCCAACTTTTCCTTTCTTCGCCCTCGATCAGTATTTCTTCTTCGATCTTTCCTCTGCCAATTTTTTTTTTTTTTTCTTTCTTTTTTTCTTCTTCACTTATTCGGGCTTCTTCAGCAATCTGCTCTTTGGACAGTTTCTCAGCCAATTTCTTATCGGCCTGTATCTGGCTAGCTGTGCTTCTTGTGACTTTCTTAGTTTGAGTGACTGGTACAAGTTGTGATGTCCCAAAGACCAAGCAGCCTACCTTTCTTGCCTTTGACTTTTTCCATCTTTTTAGAAATTTCATTAGCAAAAGATCCGGATGGTCTAGTCTTTGTCTATAGGATTCAACCGTCTCTATCGGGTCTTCATTGTTACGATAGTGTCGGTTGGTTTCTCAATCATCCTTCCCCTTTTTGGTTTGATCAAAAAGAGCAGCGTTGAGGTGGGAAGTCGAGATCCAAAGTCGATCGATATCTCCTTGTCGAGATCTTCAACAGATAAATGTTGAGCTTGAGCGATTAGACTTTGAATCTTCGAGATCACTTTCGATCTTGACAGATTCCATGGCAAAGATATAGGGTAAGAATTAGTTTGTCAAGTTTCTCTTCATCATTTCTAGCTTTTCAAAGGAGCATCGAAAAAAAAACTTGTTGTTGATCAACTTTGAACTAGCTTGTCATCAACTGACTTTTTAAACTCAAAGAAATAGTTGGTCACAATTTGAGAGAATCGATCTTTGATTGCCTCAATCTGGGAAATAGCCAATTCCGTTGATCCTTTATTTCTTTGAGGCCAATCTGCCTCGATCGCTTATTGTGTTGCTAAGTTGATTAGCCAACACTCCTCAACTTCTTCTTTTTCGGGAGATCTTTGAAACATGATCCGATCTCCACGAAGTTGATCAGATGATGTGAGTTGTAGGAATGTTTTTGCGTCACCGATCTCTTTTCGGTTGTTTGCGCCTCCATGGTTGGTCATGAACTGCAAAGACCGGTTCCACTATCATCGGCGGCTCCCACATCCTTCATAGGAACATCTGCTTGAGAGCTTCTTGGCAAGGCTCCAGTTCACCTTTGTTCGTCAACCCCAAATTCCTCGTGGATCGAGCTTTGATTGATTCAAAGAAGCTATCACCACCGTAGTAATCCTACTTGAGCAGATTTCTTCATATCGAAATCAAAATCTGCGAATTCATCAGCACCTCCCATCTGTTATATAATCATCATAAAATCTGAGAAGCTCTTTAACCGGAGATCTTTCCAGGTGAGGATCTCCATAACCTCCTCTCTAATAACAGGATGGGCTACCAGCTCTGGATACATCTCATCAATATCTCGTTCAATTTGCATTCTGACCATTTTCCTGGTGATGGTCTTGGATGATCTGGACTCAGAATTATTTGTTCGGATCGACCCGTTTCCTAGTTGATGAGATGTAGAGGGTTCGTGGTGTGTCGAGTAGGCGGAAGTTGGTGATTGGTTGAACCTCGCAGAGGTTCTCATGTCGGCAATTACGTCCGGCTCTGCGGCGGTGATCTTTTCCGTTTCTTGAATGATGAACTGTCAGGATCGCGGGCAGGTGGAAGAGAATGAGAAATATGCTCAGCAGCCAGAAGTCTGAGCGGTGAATCAGCTCGAGATTGAGGAGAATGAGATCGTTCGTCTCTTGCTCTTCCCTCAGAATGTTCTGGCGAGCTCTTAAATTGAGAAGCTTTATCATCGATTTTTTAATTTGATTTACGTGGCTCATCAGTTGCTTTCTCGCACTCCTTTTTCATCTGACTCGTCTTCCAGAAACAGATTCATGGAGGCCTGTTTTGCCTTCTTCGGCCTCTTCTCCTGAGCCTTCACCAGTTTTCTCTTTTTCTTTTGGGGAGCATCTGGTGTAGACGTGGCTGCCTCTTTGGTTTTTCCTTTCTTCACCTTTGGAGGGGGTGGGCGATATCATCATCGTTGGCCCATATATGGTCAAGTGGTTGTGAGGAAGGCCTTGTAGGACTTCATCCATTCTCGATCCCATTCGGCATTTGGCATTTTGTCCTTCGAATAAGCGCAACCTTGTTGAGATTGTTGATCCTCTTCTTCGGATAGACACCGCCACGCTCATTAACTCCAAATTTTTCATGTTCTTGGAGCGAGAATGGCCTTGGGAAGCCATGCCAATTGATATTCTTGGCTTCATCGATTATCGCACCATCTTTGCACAATTTTACGGATGTTAGAGCATTCAATTTAACGAAATACCCATGATTGTTTTTGACGGTATGTCAAACAACAATCGGTATTTCCTTTTAACATAGGTCCGACAAAACACAAGGGTCCGATGTTTTTCCCATACCGTGAGTGGCCATCTACAACAAGATAGACTCGATTAAAATTGTGCATAATCATAACGATATCATATATTGATTATCGGACCTATTCTCGTGCCTAGTAATCGATAAACACATACGGATACCAAGAAAAGATAAGGCATATCGCGAGAATAACATATAGACATAATCTATGATCAATGGATTTTAGAAAAGAAATTCATCAAATAACCGAAATTATCGATTTCGCTTTTTCGGAAAGATAAGTTTGAATCGCAAGAAAACACTTTGAATCGCAGAAAGGTAATTTTGAGTTTTCGAGAAGAATAAATCGCAAGAATTTTGAGAAGAAGAAAACTCGGTAGGGTTTTGATGAAACTTATAGGGTGGAGGAGGGAAAACGAGATTAGAAGATCAACCGCTTGAAAAGGTTAAACGATCCAGTTGAGCGGTTTTGATCGTGTGGTCGTGAAAAACGCGTCTATTGCCTTTTGGATTTAAAAGCACATTTTGTGGCAATTAATACAAGTACCCCACGTCCGCATTAAATATTTTGCAGAAATACGTCACAAAAGTAGTGTGTGTACAAGAAAGGCAAATATTATCGATAAAAATCGATAAGTAAGCGAAGAAACAAGGAAATAGAAAAAGCGTATCTGGTTGACTGATATTGTAATCAGTCAATACCACTCGTAGATGTTGATTCCACTTGTTGACCTTAGTTTTCTGCCTAATCCTTATAATTTCCCAACTGTCCTTTTCAACTGATCCGCTTCACTTTGCGTCTGGTTTTCCTTTTCTGATCTTCCTCGGTCAGTTGAAGTTCCCCATTCAACTGTTATTTCTGATTTCTTATTGACTGATATATCTGATTTGTTGAGGTATCATACTCAACTGATCTTCCTCATCTGATCAGTCTCTTATCTAATCAGATTTCAGTTGACCTAATCTGATTCTACTCAGACCAAGCCAATTCTTGGGATAAGTGTTACCGCCAAAACTTAGTTCTTGAAGAATTGAATAGTAGTCTCGATTCCCTAAGTCGGCACGATTTGACATGTGTAATAGTAGTCTGGATACTTCGTAATGTCAAATCACCATAAATTTATCCAATTATCAGTCGCGTGTTTCCTACACGCTGTCCTTGTGATGCAGATTTCTCTAAAAGGCTTTGAGAAATCAAATTTGCATTTTCACCCTTGCTTGGCCTCTATAAATTGGACCAATGATTTACACAACATAATCCATTCACCATACTTATCTTCTTTGTAAAATCATGCATTCTGGTGAAACTTCCGGCAAAAACCGTTACCCCTTTTTCAATGATTTCAGCTTCTCAAATCAACCCTGTGTGTCCCTTATTACTGTTTTCGTCGTCATCAAAGATTACACATACAATTGTTGCAAAACTTCTCTACCACCAAGGCGGCGGATCTGCTATCGCAACTGAGAAGACACTTCTCCTAACCGTATGCACCTTGTGTGTCTATCGAGATGACGGAATTAGCATCAACAGACTCAGTCTGATATAAAACATGAGTTTGATATACGGTCTTGATCAGACAACAACTGATCTTCGTATATCAACTCTATTTTTGCATGTGACACATGTGCCCATATGATCTTTGTATCACTTTCTTGGAACTTGTGTCCCATTTAACAGCTGGAGAGCCCATTGATTTCAGGTCTAAGGGCTCCTGGCTTAGAAATCGTTTCAACGCCGCTCTCGCTCCTAACTCTGAAGCTCTGAGGGTGGCTTTTAGGATTATTTCAAAGCCTTGTTAAGTGGGGGAAAATGGGAGCACCAGATCTTAAAATCTCTCTCTCCCCCCCTCTTCTAGGGTTAGGTTTAGGGTTTAGGGTTTATGGCTTATGTACTGACCTCCGGGTCCTTTTGTACTTGTAACTTGTAATGTAAATCTGACCTTCGGGTCTTTATCAATGAAAATTTCTATTATTCCATTGTTGTGTAACTTTCCTGTTTTCTTATGCGATGTAAGCTTTAATCTTGTGAAAGTTGCTTGTTGAATATCAGCTTAATCGACTTATAAAGAATGAAATAACCAAACTGATTTAATCAGATAATCATTTAATCTGATCAGTTCCTTTAATCTGATAATCCGTAAATCTGATCGCCTTCTCATATCAGTTCCTTGACTGATCTTCTGATCAGTTGAGATACCAAACTCAACTGATTCCTCTTAACCTGGTTAGTCTCTTAACCAGCTGGTTCTGGAGATTAGTCCATCAAACATTTTAGGTGCTTTTTCTCCAAGATCCAGAAGCCCTAGCTCATTGCATAATTCTCTGAATCTGATCTCAGCTAGTGGCTTGGTTAGAATATCAGCTTTCTGTATATCAGTATGAATCTTTTCCATTATGATATTCTTCTTTTCAACATGATCTCTTATAAAATGGTGTCTGACGTCCACATGCTTGCATCTTGTATGTAGAACAGGATTCTGAGTGATTGCAATAGCACTATTACTATCACAGAATATAGGTACATTCTTAGCTACAATGTTATAATCCCTTAGTCTGGATCGAGCCAGAGCGGTTGGGAGCAAATAACTTCCTCAGAGCCATATATTCCGCTTCAAGTAGATGTCTGGCGATGTCTCGCTTTTTGAAAACCACGAGATCGGTTTTACTTCCTAAAAAGCTGACATGTTCCCGAGGTTGACTTCTGCCTATCTTGCAACCTCCATAATCATAATCGAAATACCCACTAAGCTTTAGATTATCATCGATGGGTAAAATAAACCAAGGTTTATTGTCCTTTCAGATACTTAAGAATCCGCTTAGTCGCTTTCTAGGTGGCTTTGCATTGATTTGCCCGAAATCGCACATACACCCTCTTTGCAAAAAGTGATATCCGGTCTGGCCGGCGGTCGGTATAGTAGAGATCCAATGAGAGCCCTATACTCTTTTCTCGATTGGTTTTCGACCATCCTCATCTGGATCCATCTTGAATCCAAATCATCATAGGAATTTTGGCTTCCTTACAATTTTGAACTCCAAACTTAGCCAATAAACTCCTAGTGTACTTTGTCTGGTAGATGAATATCCCTTCTGTACTTTGTTTAACTTGTAGACCCGGAAAGTAACTCATCTGACCCATCATGGACATCTCGAACTTCCCTTGCATCGGCTTGTGAATCTTTCACATAGACTCTTGTTGGGAGATCCAAGATGATGTCGCCCACGAAATCAACCATCGTAATATCTTCTCCATCTTCTATTCTCAATAAGGTTATATCCATCGCCCTTTAGTGAACCCACCGCCTATCAAGAACCCGAGAGAGTGTATCATACCAAGCTCGAGGAGCTTGTTTCGCACTATAAAGAGCTTTTTCTTAAACGGTACACTTGGTTGCCCTTTTCAAAGCCTGGAGGTTGTTCGACATAAACTTCCTCTGCTAGTACCCCGTTTAAGAATGCACTCTTTACGTCCATCTGATACTCTGTGAACCCTCTGTGGGAAGCATATGCCGAAAACAAATTAATGGCTTCTAAGCGGCGGACCGGTGCAAAGGTCTCATCATAATCAATTCCTTCCGATTGTGAATACCCCTTAGCAACAAGTCTTGCCTTATTCCCCGGTTATGACATTTTTCTCATCTCTCTTGTTCTTGAAAACCCACTTTGTGCCAATTACGTCTTGATGAGTTGGTCCATCCACCGGTTCCCAAACTTGATTTCTCTCGAATCGTTCCACTCCTCCTGCATGGCTAGAATCCAACTTTTGCGTCTTGTAGAGCTTCCTCTCTTTGTTGTTGGTTGGTTCCTTCATAGATAGATAACACAATACATGGCACTTTCACCAACTGATGTCTAGTTTTAACTCTATCGATGGGTCTCCGATCGATCGGTTGGATGACCGGTTATCCGTGTCCTTCGCTTACGATTTGCGTCGGTTTGGAGAACATCATCCATTTCTGATAGTAATTCATTACTAGCGATTGGGAGTGGTGCAGAGTTATGATCCACTTGATAAGAACATGTCTCAGCTGATGTTGGACTCATCATGTCTTTGATGTCCGCTAGTGGGAACTTCAGATGTTCCCCGAACCGGATGGTTCGATTGATATCGTCTCTCGGTATGCGAACTTCTTCATCGACAGTTTTTTTCGTACCTTAGATCTGATTGACTGGTGAATCAGCTAGATCTGGAATGTATCTTTATTACGAGTTCTGATCCTTTTTCTTTGATCGTTAGCTGATCCATTTTCTGAACATCAGGTACTGGTTGATCTGGTACTTCTTGTTCTGAGGCAGATTTCTCTTGTTCAGAAGATGTTTCATCAAGGACTACATGGGGTGTTTCTTCCACAACTAGGGTTCGCCTGTTGTAAACCCTGAAAGCCTTGCTAGATGAGGAATATCCTAAGAATATACCCTCATCTGACTTGCTTCAAAGGTCTTCAACTGACTCTTCCCATTGTTGTGTATGAAACACTTACACCCAAAAACATGGAAGTAAGAAACACGAGGTTTTCTGCCCTTCCACAGTTCATAGGGTGTTTTGTAGTGAGCCTTAGTCGGAAGACATCCGTTCGAGTATGACATGCAAGATTGATAAACTTTCACGCCGAAACGGCTTGGTATTGCATGTTCAAATTAACATCGTCGAAAGCAAACTTCTTTGAGTGTTCTGTTTCTCCGTTCTGCTACTCCATTCTGTTGTGGCGTTCTTGCAGCTGATGTCTCATGTTGTATACCAAACTTAGAGCAAAAATCAATAATAAAAGAGTTCAGAAATTCTGTACCTTTATTTGATCTGATTTTTACTACACTGACACCCTTTTCATTTTGTAATCTTTTGAGCAGCTCGGGTATCTTTGTTGTCGTCTCATTCTTCTTATGTAAGAATATAACCCAGGTAAACTTGGAATAGTCATCCACGATTACCAGAGTATATTCGTCGTCGAGATCGACCGGTGTAATCGGGTCCAAATAGATCCATATGAAGCAAACGCAATACTCTCTTTGATGCCGGTCGAGGATTCCCTTGAATGAAGCTTTGACTGTTTTCCTTCCGACATGCGACACATATCCGATCCTTAGAAAATACTTCATTCGGAAGTCCTTCCACTAAAGACATCCTTGCTATCTTATTAAGAGTTTTAAAGTTCAGATGACTCATTCTCTTGTGCCAGAGCCAACTGCTACTTTTGGAACTCTTAACAATCAGGCATGCATTTCTTGGGCAACTGTTCCAATCTACTGTGTAGATTGTCCCTTTCCTTGAACCAGTTAGCAAGATCTGTTGAGTGGCTCAATTTTTTATAGTGCATTGATCAGTCGAGAACTCAACACTGAATCCGTTGTCGCAGAATTGTGAAACCGATAACAGGTTATGCTTTAGACCTTCGACATACGAGACTCCAGTGACTTGTACATCATCATTCTCTAAGGTTCTGAATCCTTTGGTAAAACCAAAGTTATCATCACCGAAGAGTACACGCGGGCCCTTTTGTTCTATGTAGGAGCTAAGGAGATGTTTGCTTCCAGTCATGTGCCTTGAGCATCCACTATCGATGTACCAGATAGTTGCTTGTACACCTCCTTTGTTGGCCAAACCCACGCGAACCTGCAATCAAATCAGGCTTTAGGTACCCCTTTTGGATTGGGTCTTGAGGGGTTAGGATTGGTTTTGGGGATCCATACAAACAGGGCACTTCTATTGAGATCGATTAGATCGAGAAGGCCCGATTTGTCTCCCATACCTATCAACATAATCATACGCCTTTATATTCTTTCTCGATTAGTATGATTATTAGTGTGAACCTTGGGTGACTTAGAAGACTTGGGATTTATCTTTTCTGTTTGTCTTCTTTTCATCCAGTGTGGCTCAGGTGCAGCAGCCCTAGGTTTCTGATTATAGGGGTAGGTACGACTGCTACCATCAAAAGATTCATATCTTTTTGGCATAGGTGGTTTTTGCAGTTTACCTATAGCTTGCTTATTCGGCAGCTGACCTTGATTGGATCTCAGATTAGACTTCCCTTTTACAGGTTGTCTTTTCTGATACCTAATCTGTTGATCAGGTTGAGGTCTCTTCAGAAGAACTGGGTTCTTCTGTTGATTCCTCGGCTGATGCTTTACCAGTTGGGGTCCATTTCTGTTCCCCTTCTGATTAGGCACCTGCCTTACTTGCTCAACAGGTCATTTTCCCTTACCAGATACAAGTTTAGCTTTTAGTGTATCTTTGTCAGAAACTTGTTTGATTACACCTTTTTGAAGTGAATCAAACTGGGCTTTTGAGGATGTGGAAGGGTTCTCATACCCAAGTCACTTTTTGTTAATCTTTGTTCGAAAATAGGCGTTCATATCTTGAACGGTTTTAGATGACTTTGTGAAAACCTCTATTTTCTTGCGCAAACTATCCTCAGAAGATTTTAGACTCTCATGTAGTCGGAATAGCTCATCAAATTTAGCTTGAAGGATTTTGAAGTCATCAGCTTGCTGTTTGTTGATTGCTAGCTGATCTTTGATCTGCTTCTCCTGATCAGAAGATTTAACTTTCAAAATGTTAAGTTCCTCGCCACCTTCCGAAAGCGGTTTGGTGATTTTCGATTCGCTAAGTTTTACTGAGAGCGTTCTCTTCAACAAGATGATTATTTTTGATCCTTAGCTTGTCATTCTCAGCTTCCACTATATCATAAGTGTCTACTGCATTAGAGAGATCATCAAGCAATTGCTCAGAGTAGAGCTGCAGGTCAATCTCTCCAGCAGGTGTGCTAATAATAGCAGGTGTGAAAGCGGAACAAAGCAGCGAAGGTTTGGAGGTTACCTCGAGATTGGTCCTCCTTGGCCATCAGCGTGATTTCATCGTCATCCGAAGAGAATATCGATCTTCATTCTCATAGAAGTCAACAGCACTGCTTATTAGACAGAAGTCTTCTACAGATGAGTACCCAGAATCTTCAGAGGGCAGATAGGAATCATCAATTCCAGATGTGTCAGCGACCATGGCTTTTCTGTCCCTATAACGTTGCTCTCTTCTGTTCCGCTTTTCTTTCCTTTCTTTTGGCGTCAGGTCTGCGCAGTCTGCGCTTTAGTGACCTGGTTTCTCCACAATTGAAACACGCCCATGATCCACGGAACCTTTTTCTTCCAGGTGAGTCATTAAAATGCATAGGATCTGTCGGGTGACTTCCCTTTCTCGATAATGTCAACTCCTTCATCAAAATCTGTTATCTCTTCTCTCATCGGTCAAATTATCTCTTTTCTTTTCTTCTCTGCAGGATCTCTTCGATCATCGGATCGGTTCTCTTCGGAGATCTCACACCGATCTCCTATCTCTTCCTCGGTATGTTGATAATCTTTATAGAATCTGCGATACTTACCAAGTTGAGTATTTGATCTTTCAAGTTTCTGGTAAGCGGTGATGATCTGCTCGCTGACTTATTATGTTTCCAACGAGTTCGATGGGCCTTCGATCTGCTTTCTTTGTTGCTTTAAACGGCCCGATTTAGACGTTGAGGCTTCAAAGAAAGCGTCTCGTCTTCATCTGCTTGTCCTCTTTCGATTAAGTCGAACTCGTGAGCTTTAAGGCTTAGGAACAAGCTACTCGGCTTCATTTTTGAAATGTCTTGGCAATCCTTGATTACCGTGACTTTCATGTCCCATTTCTTGGTGAGAGATCTTAAGATCTTGTAGTTGATATCTTTGTCTAACATCTCTACCAAGTTCTCGTAGCTTATTTATTGACATAGTAATCCTTCCATCGAGCTCGTTGATGGTCTCGTTAAAACATCTTCAATTTTTCGAACTTCACCGGTTAAACTTGCTTGTAAAGGTTGTCTTTGATCCGATCATTTCCTTCGCATATCTCAAATAGAGAGTATCCCACATTGCTTTTTCAGCTTTTGAGATATTTTATCTTCTCCTTGGTGACTTTATCCATCGTCTTCATGATTATATGCCTGGAGATTGTATCTAGAGTATACAGCTTTCTTTCCTCTGCATCCATCAAGGCTGGGCTTTTTCGCACAAGACTTTCCGTGGCAAAGTCTGGATCTCCTCCAACTGCAGGGTTGTCGTGATATATGATGATGGGTCCTCTTTCAATGACTTCCATCATTCTGCCACTTATCGATCCTAGATGGTTGCACATATATATGGCCCAATCTGCATACTCATCAATTGAGAACTTTGGCAAATCATGATACATACCAGAGGTATTATCCATGCTGAGTGATTTGGAAAAACGAATGAGTTTTAAAAACGGTTTTTCAAGATCTGTTCAAATGACCACAAAGATTCTTCCTCAAAAATCGATGATACTCAAAGCTAGTGGTCTGTAGAACCACTGCTCTGATACCACTTGTAGGTCCCGAACGGGTTTTGTGAGGGCAGAAGTCTAGAGGGGAGGGGTGAATAAACTTCTGAAAAACTTTTATGCAGATCAGGTGTGATGGCAGTTAGCCTGATCAGAGTGCAAGTGAATCAGTTTGGACTGATATCTAACTTACTAATCGCCTGAAGGCAGATCAATTCGGTATCTATCAGTTTAACTGATTGTGCGGAAGCTATGTTTTACCCGTGTGAAAAACCAGTTTTAATAAGTCAGATTCCAAAGTCAGTCTTTCAACCAGTTGACTAAAGTGTCAAACTTGATCAGATCAGAAGCTTGGTGCTAGTTGATCTTAACTTAGAATATGTATGCAACTTTAAATAGGTTGTGTGCGATTGTGTAAAACAGTTAATCAAAGCAGGTAAGTGCACACAAGATTTATAGTGGTTCGGACAAACCAGTCCTACGTCCACTCTTCCCTATCACAAGGGGCACCAACTAAACCAACTGGACTTAGATTTTTTGTGTTAGTCCAACACAGTACACCAACAGATATTTAAAGAGTTCTCACTCAACCGATCCCAGAAATCAGAACTAGAAACCCTAGTCCGAAATCTTGCTAAACAACTTAACCTAACTTTAGGTTTGGGTAAGATTGTTTTGGTTCCAACTTTGAAATCTTTTCTAGTTTTTAAGTAGCCTATCAGCTAGATGAAAAGATTTATGTGCTAAGAACTTATGGGATGAACACTTAAAAAATAATCTTCAAGTTCGTGTTCTTCGTGCGGAAATCTGATTATAGCTTGAGCTTCTTGATAGTTTCCGTGTCTTCACTCTGAAGTATAATCCCATATATATAGACCTCGAAATCAAAGAGCCGTTGGAGAGCAATTTGAATTTCAGGCTATATTTGGTAGACTTGCAGGATTGATGTGACGTGCTTCAGGAACGGCATGGCCGAAAGCATGAATAGTGTCTTTTATAGCCGTTAGAGAAAGCAGCACCAAATCCCGTAATTGTCGGCTCCGATCATACGTGTCTTGTCCTTATTGGTTAACAGAAGCACTTTTCAGTGTTGTTCTACCAACTAAGGTTGACATTCTTCTTGTTCAGATCATCGACGTATGATTTGGTGAAACATCAGTTTTCACCTGGTGAGCTGACCTGATCAGTCAAAACTGATCAGTCTACCTGATAGAGTCTTCTGGTGCCAGTTGTCTTAGCTTCAACTAGCAGACTCGGCTGATGTAGGTCTTCTGGTCAGATCTTCTGGAAGTCATCTGATCTTCAGTTCTTCTGAATTTGAGCTTCATGACTTCAGCTGAGATATCTTACTTTATCAGATCGATCTGATCTTCTGTCCTTCTCTTGTCTTCTGGCCTGTCGGATATCAGTTGTTCTTCAGATCTTCAGAACGGACCTATACATATTGAGGTTCCCCCTCAATATGTGACCTATCTTCTACATCAGTTGTTCTATACAATAATTATCAACTGGTATCCTATAACTGGTAATAAAAACATCAGTCAGCTAACAGGTCTGACTGATCCTATTATATGTGTTTTAGAACTTTCATCAAAAATCTAAATTTCCCAACATAATTAATACTCCCTCCGTCCCAATTTTTAAGAAACTCTTTTCATTTTTTTTTAAAAAAAAATTGTCTCAATCTTTAAGGAACATTTCTTAAAATGGATATACTAATTTTATCACTTTATCACATAAAATACTACTCCCTATGTCCTAACTTTGATTGTCCACTTTCGGTAGATAGTCGTCCTGATTTTGTTTGGTCATTCCTAAAAAGGAAATAAAACAACTTTCAATTCTATTTAATATTATTATTCCCTCCACCAAATCCACTTTACACCATTTATTCTCTCCACTAAATCCACTTTACACTATTTAATATTATTTATCTCCTACTTTTTTTTAATCTCCGTGTTCACAAGATTTTGCTTATTGGCCAATCAAAATTAGGATGGAGGGAGTAATAACCAACTCTTATTACCCCCAACGACCCATCACTTTATCACATAAAATACTATGAGTACCAAAATAGGACTCACATTAAGATGCAAGAAACTAACCAAACCGATATAGGGTTTTAGATGCAAGAATGATAAGTAGTATAATAAAAATCAGTGGAAAAATCACTCATTTATTATGTTTTATCTATTTAGCAGATGTGAAAAACTAGGTTTTGGGAAAAAAAATTTGGAAACACTTGATTTTCCCACCAATTTTTATCAAATTTGAATTCAATGGGACTAAAAGTGAAAGTATATTGGCGCCAAAAAAAACGTGATTAGTGAAAATTGGCGCCAAAAAAGAAATGGAGGGAAGAATTTTTGGGTTTTGGAACCTATGGGACCATATGTGCAAGTGGGCTCGGTAAAGTTAATTGGTTAATTTTGTGTTAATTATGTTTCATAACTTATGGGACTAAAAATGCAAGTGATTAAAAGGTGATTAAGCCTTAATTGCGAATTAATTATGTCCCATAACTTATGGGACCACATTTGCAAGTCGATTTAACGGTTTCCGTCACGGTGGGACCACATTTGCAAATTAAAATTCTTATGGGACTAGTTCTGTCAGTAGTGGGACTAGATTGAAAACATGGTGTGGTTCATGGGACCAAAAGTGCAAAAAACTCATTAAATTTATAAGTGTTGATGGTCCAAAGGGAAAACCCATTTTATGGTGCGAATCAAACATTTCGTATGCGATGCATATAAAAACAAAAGGTGAGGGAATGGTGATTCCAGTTTTTTATGTTTTAAGCTCATGTGTTGTGTTTTGCTTATAATCGAATGCATATGACAATATAAGAACATAAAGCAGTAAACAACACAACAAAGTATAGTGGTTCGGAGACTCAAGCTCCTACATCCACTCTCCCTGTTCCTAGGGAAATTCCTTCAACTGGACTTATCACCCTCTCGGGTTTGCCTCTAGACATTTAATGAGCTCTCACTCAAACGGGACTTATCACCCTCACTCGGGATTGCCTACAGATGTTTACCGAGTTCATACTCCAAAGGGACTTATCACCCTCACTCGAGATTGCCTACCCTCCCTTTCGGAATTGCTAGATGTTTACCGAGTTCACACTCACCTACCAACTTAACCGACTGATTTGGGTAAGGTTTGTTTGGTTTCCAACTAGGTTGAGATTTTCCCTTACATTTGTTTAGCCTCAATGCTAAGGATGGGAAAATCTCTCTAAGCTTAGGATATTACATTTGTGCTTAGATCTAGGGTAGAACACTCTTTGAATATATGCGTGTATTTCTAGACTTGTGTTCTATGGTGGGAATGCTTGACTATAAGGCTCTTGGCTCTGTAGCATCTTTTGCATATTCTCCACACCGAATTATGAAGGAAGAACTTGTATTTATAGTGTGCATTTGAATGTTACCGTTGGAAGGAGTCACATTCAAATCCATACTATTCTGTAGCTTCTTGCAGCTTTTCCAGGCTGGTTTTCTTCCTCTCATTGGTCCACGTCAGCTGAATCTAACGGATATATTCTTCAGGATCTTCTGAGTCTTCAGGTTCTTGATTCAGCAGACTTCTCTTCAGTGGACCTTGTATGATCAGGTGTACTGACACTCAGTTCAGCTTCTTCTGACTTTAGACAATCTGACCCTCAGGTCACTAGCACTCAGGCTAACTGATCATCAGCAGTGTTCTGATTCTCAATGAATATGACTTCAGATGACTTCTCTTCTGATGACTTCGTTCCTGATCTGGTATGCAGATTTCTGGTTTTCTGATATCTGATTTCTTCTCGCCTGATCTGATCAGCTCACATGATCAGATCAGTATAGCATCAGGTCAGCATATCAGTTTATCTGCATCAGACTAGTACATCAGGTTAGCATATTAGGTTAGCATATCAGTTTAGAACATCTGATCTCAATCACGTCTGATCTTGATCATCTGCTCATCTTCATATCTGATCTCGATCACGTCTGATCTCGATCAGTCTCATCTGCTCCTCTTCTGATCTGCAACCTTCTCTTCTGATCTTCTGGTCAGTTTCTTTTTGATCAGCTTGTCTGCTCTTCTGATCACCAGATCAGCTCGTCTGTTCTTCTGATCATCTGATCAGGTCTGTTCTGGTCATCTGATCAGGTCATCTGGTCATCTGATCTTCTGATCAGCTGGCTTAGCTTTTCTTCTCTTCTGATTTTGCCCAGCTCATCAGTTAACTCCGGAACTCATCTTACTCATCTGATCTCGATCAGTCTCGTCTGCAGCCTCGTCTGATCTCGATCATCTACGTCTGATTTCGTGAGTTCCCCCTCAATTTGTTCTCTCGTTCCCCCTCAACTTGTTATCTGTAAATTAGCTTCAATAACACAAGTTGATAATGTTTTGGCATAATTCATCAAAACTAAAATATCCCAACAAGTGTATATCTCATTTTTCTTGCACTTAACACTTATATATATACCTCCACCATCAATCACCTCCATTCATACATGGCCTACCAAATCGACATGCATATTTATTGTTTTTCATATTTCATAACAGCCATATGTTGATTTTTTTACTTTGCAACTTCATGGATTTTCCTAAATGTAATATGTAGTCGAAATTATTTCTTAACTGTGTGGGGTAAGGGAATCGGTGTCCTTCGGCGTTCAACTACTCATAGTTTTTTGTTGGATTTTCAGGTACGAATATGATACATTAGAACTCAAATCTTGTTGGGTTTCCAAATTATGCAAGATGCTACAAAATATTAAAAAAAAAAAAATCTTAATCACATAGTATTGCATATTGTGGAGCAAGAGATATGAATTAAAATGAAAAATAGTTAAGCGTGTTTTATTGTATCCTACGATCATGAAATCAAAAAATGGATGATGGCCAGATGACAATTTCTTCAATACTAAATGAAGAAATCATTACAACTCTAGGATGAAAAAACCAATAGTTTTCCACTTTTCTTTCTCAAATTATCTACAAGAATAGCAATATTAACATTGTTGTCGCTAATTATTTTGATATATATAGCACATCGCCGAGCATGAACTATTGATGCAACAACAAGACCCATTAAAATCGAAATACACAGCGCGCCAAAATTCTGCTTCTTAATTCCCGGTGCTCCACATCGTAGATATTTATGCGAGAAAATTCACAATTTTTGCGACATATTATGACTTATATTCAGTAAAAAATGTGTTTTTGTGTTAAATTATTAGGTATAAACTTTCTGCTTCTTTCATGTTGATGCTACATTTTAATTTTCTTTTTTTATACATGATGCGAATTGCCTAATGAGATACCTATGTTAGTCCTTAAAGGGACTATAGTGCTGAAATTTGTAAATAGTGAGGACTAATTTCAAAAATAAAATACTAAGGGGCAAAAATTAAAATTGGTACAAGTTGAAGGACAAACAAATTATACTTATCCTTATTTTTAATAGGGATTAAAGTTTTTAGCCCAATAACTTTGGGCGTTTTGAATTTGGTCCCCATATATATCAGGTTATAGTATTGTCACGGTATGTTTCGATCTTTTTTTATTTTAGTCCCGAATAATCAACCCGGTTGGTCAATTGGTAACTGTCCACGTGGAATTTTATTTTCATTTCTCCTTTATTTTTGGTCCGTCATGTATATATTTCCTATTTTTATTATTGATTTATTTTTATTCAATTATTTAACAAGGTCGGCACGGTTAGGGTCAGTTAAGGAATACCTTGCACCTAACAAGACGTTAAGGAATAAATAAGCATAAGAAATATGGAAGGGAGGAAGTTTGAAAAATACATAACACTAATCATAACCCAGTTAATGTTACTAAGTCCAAATTATGTAGGGAAAACAGAGGTAAAACTTGGGAAAGAAATAATTAACATAAAATTGAAGGATCGATCTAAAATGTAAATGCTGTATTATAATTTCAGCCAAGAAAATAAGGGGATTTCAGGTTATAGAATTCCTTCTCACTTTTTTTCACTCCGAATAGAGCATAATTGAAGGATGAAGGTGGCGCTGCCACTGGATGGGGCAGCGGGTGGGTTCACGGAGAAGAGTCTTTAAAATGGCCTTAATGGTGATGGGTCTTTTGTTATGACCCGAATCCCTAAACCCGACTCAAAAAACCGACCCAACCCGAAACCCTATTAAATAAGTGAATAAAAATAAACAAAAAATAAAAAATAGAAGATACACACACCCTAAAAAAATAAAGGAGAAATGAAAAACATTCCACGTGGCGGTTGACCGGTTAGAAAACCGGTTGGTGCCGATTTTTTGGACTAAATTCAAAAAATAGGCTAAAACATACAAAGGGCGATATAAATTCTGAAATCTAAAGTACCAATTTTAAAACGATCCAAAATTATTGAGCTACAAAAAATTCAATAATTTTTAATAGAAATTAAAAGAAAGTATTATTTAGAGGCCAATTCAAATTATATTTTTTATAGTCCAATAACTTTGCATTGTTTACAAATTGATTTCAATTGTATTGACTTATTTATTTGGCAAGGTCTCATTACACTTGGTGCACGGACTCTAGATCCGTGCACTCACTTTGACCCTACCCATTTTATTGTGGATCCTTATTTTCACTAATGGTAAGGTCTCATTTTTTTGGGTCACTCATATACCCGAGTGCACGTGCGCACTTGGTGTCTGAGAGACCCACTCTATTTATTTTGATCCCGTGAGTTTTTTAAAATTCTGAAATTAGTTCAGAACCCGGCTCCAAAGAAAGTTACCGAACCCAGTCGCTTTACCACATGTGTATTTATTTTTCCTTTATGTAGTTCAATAACTTGCATCGTTTTTGAAATTGGTCTCGATTGTTTTGACTTTTTTTAATTTTGATTTTATAAATTTTTAAAAATTTTAGAATTGGTCCAGATATTGACTTGAGCAGATTTTTTTTTTTTTCATTTATTTTTAATGCACCATATGGCATTTTCATATTTCTTTTTATGGGTGTTGCCATGATGGGCTCCTTGGGAACAATTTCATGTATTTGAAGCCTTGTTGAAGGCTTGAAGCGAAAAGCTATTCCAAACACAAACAGAAACATGCATGTACAATTTTATATTTGATATCTTTCATAGCTTACCACCTCTTATTGATATTCATATGCATCAGCCAAACTATATGTAACTCACAAAGTAGAGAGAAAGAAGATGCTACAAGTTTAAAATATAAATGACAATATAATCTTAATCACAAAGTATTGCATATTGATGTAGCAAGAGACATGAATTAAAGTGAAAAATAGATAAGCAATGTTGTATTGTATCCTAAGATCTGAAAAAAAAAAAAAATAGATGATAGCCAAACGAGCTACACGAAGAAATTATTACAACACTAGAATGAAAAACCAATAGTTTTCAACTTCTCTTTCTCAAATTACCTACAAGAATATCAATATGAACATTGTCGCCACTAGTTATTTTGACAAATATCAGACCTACTAAGGCCGAAATAAACAGCATGCCAAAACTCAGGGCTTGGAAGATCAGAGAACAAAGGATCTAAAAAATCTTGGCCGTCCGGATGGAACAGCCGCGTGGTGGCAGGACTCGATTCTTCAAATAGCACTGGGCAGAAGAAGAAGAAGATGGAGCATTGAAATCAAGGTTCTGCTCGTTATTGGTGCTGCACGCAGTAGATACTTGTGCGGGGCAGTTATGTGTTGCTACTGCTGCTATTCTACTCGTTTTTTTAGTTTATACTTCTGAAATCATTCACAATAAAATGCAATTAACATCAATCTTGATAGATACAAATATTAGTTTAGTTGGGACCAAAATGAACGAGAAACAAACCTGCAAATGGCTAGAAACATTCTCTCTTGTCAGCGATGACTCGTTCATCAAGCCGTGTATTAGCTTTGGAGTAGCTTCTGCAAGTGAAATACGACAGAATGAATTAATAATAGATTCCCACGACAATTTAATTAATGATGGATGGATGGATGGATGAATGGATAGAAAGAAGACTTACTGTCAATGCCGATCTCATCCACAGCTTTCACGAACTTGTTATGAAGTTCAGGGATCCAAATGAGCTTAGGTTTCTTGGCAGAGCTGGAAAAGCCACCCACAATTTCCAAGTCCTTTCTTTTCTTAATAGAATTCGAACCATCTTCAGAAATCGAACCACCCATAATAAGGCTATCTTCGAATTCATATTGTATCTGCATTCTTTTCTTGAACACGTGTAGCCATATGTACTGTAGGTCCTTCCTTCTTATAGGCTTTACAAGGTAATCACAAGCGCCGCATTCAACCCCTTTCATCACCTTGCTCGTTTCTTCATCTCTCGACATTACTAATTAATATATCATAAACAAACTGGATTAAAACTAACATTTATATACATACATGTAGAGAGGGAAAGAAGAAGAAGAAGACTCACGTATCACTGGAATTTCCAAGTTGAGACTAATATATTTAAGAAACTTCGGCTATCCACGTCGCCCAGGTTCACATCAGTCATTACAATGTCAAACGCAAACCTCTCATTTTTATTTCCAAGCATATAAATTGCCTCTGTCGCTGAGTTGCACGACGTTACTGAAACTCACAAAATCCATAAGTTAATTACACACACAACATCGAGAGACTCTCTCAACATAATTCAAAAGCAATTTATAAAACGCGTCTAAATTCTTAACCAAAACGTGTTCTAATGTAGATGAAAAGTCAAGGAAAAGTCCCCAGATTCTCGAATCAAAGGATTTCAAAGGCAGAACTTATATAAATTCATGTAAATTCAAAACAATAATAAATTTGCAATCACTAAAAGTTAAATGTCAATGTTTGAAATTTCAAGTTCATAATCGACAATGTTGCAAGGCATCTCACATTGTAATTTGCATGCATTAAAAATAACATAGAAAAAACAGAGAAATTGATTAATGTACCTTTATAGTCACACATTGTAAGCATCCTTTCAACACTCTTCAACTCCTGCATATCATCATCTACAACAAGGACACGAACATCCGCTGGACAAAATTCAAATGAACCCATCGATCAAAAACTGAATTTTCACTATTGAGTTCTCTGTATAATTTTCTAGCGATGAATTTAATTGAAAATACTTGTGAGAAAAGAAAGGGAGAATGTATGAGAGTGAGTCTGATATTTATAAGTAGATGATTACGCGGTTACTAAATATCTATCTTATCTAATATCCTTGATTTTCATAACAGAATGGTGGACATATAAGGAAACAAGAGAGTTCGAGATTTTTCTTTTTTTTTTCAAAAATAAAAAAATCACACGAGAGATTCACTGTAACAGAATCAAAAAATGGATAATGTAAAAAATAAAAATATCATGAAGTGGGGATCAAGGCGACACCCTTATCTATTAATTATAGAGATAAGCCCTAAATCAACACGCGCTAGCTAATTTAACCCCAATCGGTCTTTACAAAAAAAACTGAATTTCAAAACACCAGAAATCACCTATAAAAACTGTATTTCTCAACATTTATTGAACAGAGAGAGCTCACCTTGTAGTGATCTGATCACTACTGCTACTGTCATACATATTTTTTATGGGTAATTTCTAATAAAATGTAGATATATGAATAAAAGAGAAAAGATAGAGAGATTGAAGGGGAGGAGTTACAGAGAAATAGAGAGAGATGAGAGAATGCCGAGAACGGCGATAAGAGGAAGAAGACTGAAATTGTTTTCTGCTTACCCATTTCTCTGCAGGATTCCCCTATTTAATCATAGGTGCAACAATACAAACACAAATGGGCTTAAACATAAGATAATAAGGTCCAACAGAAATATCAACTAAATTGGCTAGTCCCTTAATGAAAATAATAATTAACATAAGTCCAATTATATAACCCAACTCATGATCATGACAATACTCCCCGTTTTTGAGATCCTTGTCCCCAAGGATCTAGGATGATGTTCGCTAAAAAATGAAACAGCCAAACGGAAATGGATGGGTTCAAATGATAGAGAATTGTTTTTCTAGTGCCCCTTTTCGGTGACCCTCTCAACATCCTCCGGAAGATCTAAATAACCATCTCCATAGTATACTTCAACATGACCACTTTGTTGTAATGCATCAAATTTCCAAAGAGGTTGATATTGTAATCAAGAGCCAATGCAACTAGCACACACCGAACTCCCCGCCGCTAAAAAGCATGACAAGAAACACATGGTACAATGCTCCAATGTGGCCCAATTGACTTGCATATAGGTGGTGGATAAAGAAGTAAGTCGCTTGAAAGAATATGCCAACTTAGTAATGGTGACTCTAGTGTTTTGGCTACACAATCAGCCATCCAAATTACAATGCCAAGATTTGACAATTCACCAAACCATGCCCAATGGAAGTCACGAACCATGCCAATGTATACCCTATTGATTTCTCACTTAAGCGGTCATCTCACCAAGCATCCCCAATGATAAGGGTATCGATAGTTCGAGCATTGCAAAGAACTACACTTGTAATACCGAGAGCCTCTCCAAAACTCCACAAAAGAAACGCAAAAGCGACCTAGTATCAATCATAATCCCTCATTTTCTATCACAGAGCCCCTAAGCTCCAATTTGATTACAACCATAGAATTTCTAAGACATCTCTCACTTTGAATGAGCCTTGTCCCCATGGCTCGAGAGTCGGATTTTCGTTGCCTATATTTTTTAGTTGCCAACCGCATCCTATCATAATTAAGATAGTACACAAGGAAGAGTGATGAAACACCGTAAGCACTCACTTCAACATCTAACACGCCAACGAAAAAAATACCACATAACCAATTTCTCCAAGCTTAATGACACCTCTATTTTTTATTATAGAAACTTTCTTCAATTGCCATTAAAAATGGCAAATCATTTTGTCTGTGAGGAGTTGATATGTAAGCATTAACCTCGTCCCTCAATGTCGTCCTTGAGAAACCTTTTCTTGAGTCAGGATACCCAACACCAAATACATAGATGAACTCTTCAAGTACCAACATAAATTGAAGTATGCATAATGCAACCATAGCTCCACCAAAAGACTGAAGGATACTTATCCTATATTGGAAAAATTGGCTGCTAATACTCATAAAGCACTCATAAATTCTATCATCACCTAGCCTGATTTTCAAAAAAATTCCATGCACAACCAATTTAGAAAATAAGAGCTCTAGTGAACCCATCACAATAACACCACCAAAGAAGAATAATCATATTCACATTTACGCTTTCCCCAAAGTCACAAAACAACTCAACATCCCAATATGTAATACCACCCCTGATATAATTATCCACATAATATGCATCAACTCCTTTACCACTATCACTATTGTTGGTCCCGGTGAAAACGAGTCTTACACGTGTATGGGGGGGGGGAATACACTTGTTCAGTGATTTTAAAACTTTTTTCTTCTCGAGGTCACTTTGGGTCGATACAATCTCAAGATTAGGTTACGAGAAGCACAGATCGCTCTGAGTCAAAGTCTCATCGAGACAAAGGATCCCGAAATTCTTTCGATACCTCGATAATCCCAACCGAGTCCTCGAGTGTCGAGAGATCCTGAGTTGCTTGGATCGATAACTAACTTCATCAATCCTCGAGAGAGAGTTCGGTTTGGTAACTATCTGTTCTAGCTACTCGATCGTCTTGGAATGGTTGACCCTTAGTTTATACTCGTTTTTAAGCTTTCTTTGAAAACCTTCCCCTATATGAAATAGTGATTAGGCCGTGATTCACTTATGCAACTTCAAAGGGATTGATTCCAATCAATATTAGTGAAAAGTATGCTTTCAAAATCGAGTCAATGCAACATTAAGCCTGAGATAAGGAAAGCAATAAAGAACACAAAGCGATTATAGTGGTTCGAGAGACTCAAGCTCCTACATCCACTCTCCCCGACTCTTGAAAAAAATCACTATCAACTTCGAGCTTTGGACTACCTCGTAGTTTACTTACTCAACTCGCCCTGAGTTTTTCTTCCTTACTCCAATGTAGTTTACTTTCTCAACCCGACCTTGAGTTTTTCGACTACCTCCGTAGTTTTACTTACTCAATCACACACAAGCTTTCAGACTACCCCGTGGCTTACTAACTTCTCCTCTAGAGTTTTTACTACTCCGCGTGAGTTTACTAACTCTTTAAACTCTACTCACCAACAAACACACTCCAATTACCTTCTCAAGGGTTTGGGGTTTTCTTGGTTGGTTTCAACTAGGATGAGATATCCTTTACAATGAAGCACAATGCAAAGGGTTAGGATATCTCGACTAAGCTTTGGATAAATCTTATCAAGCTAGGCTTAGTAAAGTGAGCTCTCTTCAATATAGAAGCACTTGGGAAATTCAAGGTATTTCGAGTGCTTTAACTTTTGCAAGAATAAGTTTGAGCTCTTGAGTTGCGTATAAATTTCCCGTAACCTTACGATGTAGAGGGTCACCAGTATTTATAGGCATACACCAAGGTTACTCTTGAAAACTATCCGTTGGAGAGATAACCGTGAGTTCCCTCTTATGGTGTGTGAGAAACGGCTATATTTAGGGTTTGAAACTCCCTAACACGTTTTAGGCAATAGCCTTTCATGTAGCCGGTCTTCACTTTTTGCAGTCTGAACTTTCGTACATCTGACATCTTTTTGGGGCACATCCTTTGTCGATGTCGGTATGTGCAGTCGTCGTCTTCCTCTTTTTGACTTTTGTCTCGAAAGAAAAGGTAGACACCTTTCAATGGCTCTTTTGGTTTACAAACTCGAGTTTGATATAACCTTAACAACACTTGACTTAGTTCCTCTTGTCTGCATTTGAATGTCTTGGCAATATCTAACTTTCTAAGGTATCGCGTTTCTCTCGGTATTGCATCCTTGAGATAGATATATTCAGTGCCTCGGAACATTCAGGTTCATCTTGAGCATTGATTACATTCTTGAGTCTTCGATTAATTCTTGTGCTTTTCGATATTCTTGATCTTCAAATACTCGATCTTGATCTTGCGTCTTGAGTCTTACGAGTTTTTCGGGTCTCTCGAGTCTTGAGGGTCTTCTCGAGTCTTGGGGTCTTCGAGTCTCGAGTCTTACGAGTCTTGATTTATCTTGGCCGATATCTTGAGTCTTGATTTCTCGGTTTCCATCGAAGTCTTGAGAGACTTCATTTCATCTTCAAACTTCAAGATCTCTTGAAACATACTGAGTTCTTCAGAGTCTTCAGAACCTATCCTGAACTATATCTGCTGACTATACATTTTGCAGATAACATCCTGAATACTCTAAAACTGAATCCTGACTCATCTATCAAGATCATTACTGAACATGTCATACTCAGGGGTTTTGGGATCTTAATCAAAATCATATAATCTTTTATTAAATTCATCTCCCAACAATTTCCCCCTTTTTGATGATGCCAAAACTTATCTTGTTACAAACATATAACCTATACTCGTGTTTCAGGTTTATCCTATTACAAGATTGGTTATGTCTCTCAACAATTACTTGAAAGAATGAATCTCCCAACAATTTCATCACCAAACAACAGTAATCAGGCATATCAAATATAAAGACATGTAAAATAAGATAATGAGATATTATCTTTTGAGCATAATGATAAATCTTCATTGATGATAAGTGTACCATTACAGATTACAATGAATTTATCAAACAAAATCAAAAAGACAAAAATTTAAAGAATACAAAATCTTCTGAGTCTTCAGTCTTTAGTCTTCAGATTCGGCTCTTCAGTCTTCTGCTCTGTTTGCTTCATTTTCGACTTCATCAGTGGGCACTTCCAGATCAAACATTCCGAAGAATCTCTTCTTCAAATTTCATTTCTTTCCCTCGATGATGTCCGGATCGTTTCGATTAGGCCCAACCGACCACAGATCTTGAAGCAATTTCTTGCGTAATGGCCTTTTCATTTACCAAGCCATTACCAAGTCTCGGAGGAGGATAGGAATATGGACCGGGGGCTACTATCTGTACTCCACCTTCATCCGCAAGGTTAATCCAGCTTTGTAGATACTTTGGATAAAAGGTGAGACGATATTCAATGAAAGCTTCGTTTTGGTCTGAGCCTTCCCCTCTCCATTCCCTGAGAACATCATAATTGAACCAGAAGGTTCTCTTCACTTCTTCCCACATGTCGTTGAGTTTAATGGGCATCCATTTATCAACATGGGGCCACTTTCAGTAACTTTTCGATGTTCCCTTCCTCTTGCTCGCAAAACTTCCCGAAGTCACTCCTTCGCCCGCTCTTAAATCTTCTTCTTTTCGATCACAGAGGTTCTGAGGCCCGAAGCGGCGCAGCTTTCTTAGCTTGTTCTTTTTGGAGTGTCATCAGAGCCTCTCTGGTGTTGAAGACTTTCTTCTGAGGTTGAGACTCAGATTCCTCTGCATCTTCATCATCCAGAACCAACTTTCTCTGGATTGGCTTAGAAGCCTTCGCGACGCTTTGCTTCTGAGTTGAACAACGCCCAAGGCTTTCCTCTTCATAGGCAGTTCAGCACCAGCCTGGCTTGTTCCAACCTTAGTTCTAGCACTCAGTTTCTCTCTTGCAACCTCAAGCTTGGTTTGCTCAAAAACTCAAATGTAGACAGGCTTCTCTACTTGAGCAAATTTCAACTTCTCAGTAGCTCCGACTTCTTTAAAGGCTTGGGCTAGATTGTACATTTCAGCATCTTTCTGAGCCTTCTTTTCCAAAGTACGTGCCATGAACTTCCCGAGGTCCGCACCTTTTCCCTTCCCCCTTCTTGGCACCGTAGTTTGGAAGAAGTCCGAGAGATCTGTGTCCATGTGATATCGTTTTTGCTCACACAAATGATCTCTCTCTGCTAGCTGATCTTGCTCATCTTCCATTCTCCTAATGTGGTTCTTAGCCACGACGTAGTTCTTCAGATATGTGGGCAACCGCCGAGAGTGCATCTTTAAGCATCTCTGTCATCTTGGTCATGAAAACACCGAGCTCATTTCCTCAACAAAGAGATTTGATCAAGACCTCATTTTTTCTCTGTCAGTTTCACCTCTAGAAATTCAGTCGACTCCTGGTGCTTTTGTTTCATTTCAGCACTTAACTCTGCGTTGACTCCCTCCAGCTTTTCATTCAGCTTTTCTTCCATGGAGGTCATCTGAGTGGTCAGAGTGTTTTGTATCTGCACCAGTTCTGAAGAATGGCTAAGTCCTTCCATTGTCTGAGCTTGATTGGCCAACGTTGCTTCCATCTGAGTAAGTTTGATCGACATTGGCTCAATCTTCTCAAGTTTCTCCATGACGGGAGTGAGATCAATCTCAGCAGCCTTCTGCACCTTCTGTGCTGTTTGATCATCCTGAGCTCCAGCTTCATCCTGAGCTCCGGTCTCCAATTGAGCCTCAGTCTGATTATCAGACATTTCAGAATTAAAGATAGTACTTTTCGAACTCGGCATAATTATTAATAGTGCCAAAAGGTACCTGAAGAGTGCTAGCTTCAGTCTGAGGTTGATCAGCAACAGAAGTCTCTTTTTCTGTTTGAGACTGATCCTCAGCATCTCCCTGTTGGTCCCCATCTCCATCTTTGGATTTGTCTCCGCTGCTCGGGGCACCAACCTCAGTTTCTTTCTTCTCGGCTAAACCTTCTCCTCAACCAAATCATCAAAATCGAATTTTTCATCCCGAGCTTTGTCATTCCGAACCACGAAAGTCGGTCGGGAAGGTCATCTCCTCATTCCACAGGTCTTCCCCTCTGAATGCAGCAATATCAAGCATCTCGGGAAGAGTCTGATTGAGGATATACACTGCATCGTCATGTCGAAGAATATATCTTGCGGATCGCAGGTATGAAATTTGAGCTCGTAGTATCGGTCACAGATGAACCGTTCCCCTTGCTCCTCCACTCCGCCTTCTTGACCTCGCCCTTCTTCCATCTCGGGCTCTCTGGTTCCCATTCAGAAAGCTTCGGCTAAGGATCAAGCGATGGGTCACTCGGGGAGCTCATCCAGTACATTTTGCTCTGAGCCTCGATTAGTATCTGAAGCTTGTGCATTCGGGTCCTCAATTTGCATCTCGATGGGTTCCGAGGCTGGTGGCATTTCCTCGGGGGCATGAGTCCGAGTTGGCTCGTCGATCGAGCTGCACATCTTGAGATCGACTCACTGAGTGGCTCTTGATCTGAGCCCGCACATCATCCGAGGTAGGCATCTCTGGAGGTCTGAGCTCCTTTAAAAATTTCTTGAGAAATTTTATCTGGTAGTGATGTCTCGAGCACCTCGGAGAAGACACTGCTCCTCGATCGATCTGTGTCCTTGAGATAACCTGAGCCAGCACTTGTAATGGTGAACTCTGAGCAGTTTGGCCCTCAGGTTGTCTCTCCTCAGAATCACTGCTACCTTCGTCGGTGAGAACCACCAATCTTCTGCGCTTTGGAGCGAGGTTCTTCTGCCTCATCAGTTTTGCTCCTTGCTCCATTTTTGCCTCCAACAGAACCTTCCCCCCAAGTGTTGGGTCTCTTTCTCGATGCCCTGTGAAGGTGATTCTACCTTCTTTTCTCTTTTCCCTCGAATGGCCTGCTTCTTCACAGCAGTGGGCTTGAAGAGAATTTTGGATTTAGGGAATGGGGTTGAATTGGCGAAGATATCCTCCTCCTCTCTGCACATCTCCAAAATATAGGCAATTTTGGTGGCATGGTGGATCTTGCCTTTCATCGTGATTTCCCCATTGACTCTTTTTATGATCTTGGCTTGCTCCGACACCATCTGGACTAAGAATTTCAGCCAGTTGAAGTCAGTGGTGGGAGATGCCTCGATCGCCGCCATCAATCTGAGCTTCGGGGTACTAATCTGCTCAAAACTCCCCGCAAGACTCATGACGCTCTTGCTCACAATATCCATCAGCACACGATATTGTGGCTTTAGGTGCTTCTTGTGCAAAAGTTGCCTCAAACTTCACAGATTCTCGAATCCTATCTAGGTACTCTGCTTTCTCTACCCGACATAAACATCGCAGATCCTCTCCTCTATCACATAGCTCAAACACATCATTCAGATTTTTAGGAATAATGTACATCTCCCTCTCAAAATCGACGTATTTTGATGAGTGCTCTAGATGAGATATGGTAATCGAAGAGTGCATACAATCTTCTTCATCTATTTTCAAATTGCAGATGAATTCGATTACCTCTTTTGCGAACTCCTGGTCGCCTGGCCACTTACGACTAGATGGGTGAGTTTAGCCAGTCGGATCATATGCAGAGCCTCCTCTTCTGGCTTTGAGTTGGTTGTGCTTTCAAGTGAGACAATGAACTCGTACCATGGCTTATTGGTTATGGATAATCTCTCGAATACGGTTGGGGCCATTTTAGAATATGATTGAAGAATGTGACGCTTTAGGGTTTTGCGATTTCTGGGCAAGGGGATTTTAGTTCTGAGTATTTTGGGAACGAAGGGTTTGATAAAATTTTGACTTGAATGGCTTAAAGAGGTATAAATAGCTTCGAGATCGTGGAGAATCGTGTTGGTTAGGTGAAAAGCAATCTGGTTGAGATTAATCTCCGATTAATCGGGTATATGAACCGACGATCTCCGAAAAGTAAGCCGCCAAAATATCCTCATTGGTCAATAATGTGGCAGAGCATTAAATGACTGTTGTCCTTCTTCGGAATTTAAAACGATCCCGCCCAAAAACATTCCTCAGGTGTTTTGTATTTATTGCGAATGATTCTTGAAGTTTTACTTAAGCAATAAATGGGGTCACATGAGTCATTACCTCTTCTTGACTAATTTCCCTCTATCGGTCTTCTATCGAAAATCGACCTTGATAAAATGTCAAGATAATCTTGAAATCTTGAAAGGGTTCAAATCTTCTTGAAAGTAATGACCTTCATGAACTGAGTTTCTCGAGACTCGATTCGAAGATTTCCATTTTATCCTGAGTTTCTCAGTAGAGTTCTGAGAAAGCTTCATGCAATCTGAAAATTTTCAATTTTCAGATTTACTTTATACACCTGGTTCTAACATCCCTAATTCAACTGAAAGTTCCTGAAATCTTGATTCAGCCAAAGGTTTAGTCAAGATATCGCTCTTTTTTACTATCGATGAATTTTCTCCATCCTTATGTCCTTTTTCTCGACATGATCTCGATGAAGTGATGTCGATATCCACATGCTTGCATCTGGTGTGCAATACCGGATTTTGTGAAATAGCAATGGCACTATTATTGTCACAAAATATTGGTACTTCATTGGCCACAACTTTATAATCCCTTAATTGTTGTCTGAGCCAAAGAATGAAAGCACAAAGCACTTCCTCGCACCATGTATTCAAATTTCAATAATCTTGGTTGCTCGAGGTTTGTTTCTTTGAAAACCAAGATATCGGTTTGCTTCCTAGAAATTGACAAGTTCTGTTGTGGACTTTTCATCAATTCAAGAACCTCCATAGTCGACATCCGAGTAACCCGGTTAATTCAAGGTTATCATCACCGGATACCATAATCCTCTATTCATTTGTGCCCTTAAGATATCTCAAAGATCTTTTGGCGACCTCCATGTGACTAGTCTTAGGATTAGCTTGGTATCTTGCACATATCCCAACAAAGAAATGTTATATCCGGCCTACTTGTCGTGAGATAGAGCAATGATCCAATGATTCCTCTATAATCGGTATGATTCACCGATTTGCCTTTCCGAATCGGGATCCATCTTGTAGTTAGTATTCATAGGAATCCTAACCGAAGTTGCAATCTGTACACCATATTTGGCAATCGATCTCTGTGTACTTTGCCCGGTTGATGAATATTCCTTCCTTTGATTGTTTCACTTGAAGACCTAGAAAGAAATTCATCTCTCCCATCATTGACATCTCAAACTTGCCTTTCATCGTTGTTGAAAACTTTTCACACAAATTGATGGTTTGAGATCCAAAAATGATGTCATCAACATATATCCGAACCAAAGAAGATATCTTCCCCATCCTCTATCCCGAAACAGAGTTCTATCAACAGTTCCTTTGACAAAACCATGGTCAAGAAGAAACCGAGAAAGAGTATCATACCATGCTCTGGTGTGCTTGCTTGAGACCATAAAAGGCTTTTTCTGAGCCTCAGAAACTTGGTCATTTTGTTTGAAGCCGGAGGTTGTTCCACATAAACCTCTTCTTTAAGCACACCGCTCGAAATGCACTTTTCACATCCATTTGATAGGATGTGAACTTCATGTGGGCAAAAGATATGCAAGAAACAATCGATGGCTTCTAGTCTTGCAACAAAAGTGCAAAGGTTTCATCATAATCCAAGCCTTCTTCTTGGGAATAACCTTGTGCAACTAGCCTTGCCTTGTTTCTTACAATGTTGTTGTTTTCATCTCTTTTATTCTTGAAAACCCACTTGGTTCCAATGACATTGTGCCTTTTCAGTCTATCTACCAACTCCCATACTTCATTCCTTGAGAATTGATTCAAATTTCATCTTGCATAGCAAGAATCCAATAAGAATCTTGTAGAGCTTCATTAATCTCAGCAGGTTCTTTCTCTGATAGGAAGCAGCAGAATAGTGCTCTCTCACCATGGAACCTTCTTGTCTTAACACCTTCAGTTAGATCACCCACAATCGACTTGTAGGATGACTATCTAACCATTTCCTTCTTGATGTTCCCCTTCAATAGTATCCTCAACATTTAAAATGTTAGGTTCGATTAAATCGAAGAAACTCGGGAACAACGAAAAAGGAGAAAGTGAATCATCTTCCTCGGGAAATTCTATTCGAAACATTGTCGAGACATTTGTTCCCCTTTGGTTGATAGATTCAGAATTTGCCTCATTTGTGACCACATCTTCATTGGCATCACATACCTGAGTCTGAACTAGTGTCTGTTCAGATTGGTCACCTTTGGAGTGTTGGTTTTCCTGAGTCTCACCATCCTCGATTTCCATCCCGAACTTCTTTATCTGAAGTTCGAGTCACTCCCGGTCATAGATAGTGACCGACTTTCTTCTTTTCTCGTTCGATGGATGATTTATCTTTTTGTTTTCAGGGCTTAATCTGGTGATCCTCTTAGTCGGTTCATCTCAAGATCATGTTCCTGTTTCTTTTGAACACAAATAGTTTCATCAAAAACAACATGAGGTGTTTCCTCCACAATAAGAGTCCTACAGGTTGTAAACTCGAAGCTTTTTTTGACTTGAAATATCCTAAGAATATTCCTTCATCGAACTTTTTACTATCAAAAGTTTTCAACCCGATCTTTACCATTATTGTGTATGAAACGCTTTTTGCAACCAAACACACGAAAAGAAAGAAAACAAGAGGCTTCCTTTCATTCCAAAGCTCATAAGGTGTTTTGCCTTGACTCTTGGTCAAGATGGATCTATTCTGTGAGTAGCATGCGGTGTTGACGACTTTCCAAAAAATCTTTTAGGAATATCGCCTTCAAAATTATCATTGTCCTTGCGAAACTTCTTTCGAGTCCTGTTCCTTCTTTCAAAGAACACCATTTTGTTGAGGGGTCCTTGCAAAATGATGTTTCATGAGAAATTCCATTTGCTGCACAATAATCAAATATAATATGATTTATAAATTCAGTTCCTTTGTCAGATCTGATTTTGACCACACTCAGATTTTTCTCAATCTCGAGCCTTTTTCAAGAACTCTGGCAAATTTTTATCTTCGAGACTCTTTCTTCTTGAGTAAGAATATGACCCAAGTATATCTCGAGTAGTCATCAACTACTACCAATGTGTATTTCCGCCATTAGTGCTCACAGTGTTATAGGACCAAAAGATCCATATGAAGTAATCAAGTATTCTTTCAAGAGAAACCTCAACTTTACTTTTAAATGATGCTCTTATCTGTTTGCCTTTCTGGCATGCATCACAAATATGTTCCTTACTGAACACTTCTTTAGGTAACCCTCTTACAAGAGCTAATCTTGCAAGCTTGTTCAGGGTTTTGAAATTTAGGTGATTCATTCTTTTATGCCATAACCAACCGTATCTCGTGGAACTTTTAGCAACTAAACATGTATCTTTAGGAGTTGAACTCCAATCGACAAGATACTCATTCCCTTTTTTCTTGTACCACCAAGGTAGTACTTTCTCGTGATGTATCATCTTTCACAAAACATAAGTTCTTAGAGAACTCAACATTAAAACCTTTATCACGAAATTGGCTAATTGAAAGCAAGTTATGCTTCAATCCGGATACATATGAAACACCATGGATATGAATCGAGTCGATTTCCAAAGTTCCATATCCTTCATCATCCCTTTGGAGTTATCTCCAAAAGTGATCTGTGGGCTTCTTTGTTCAACATAGTCAATTGAGTATCTTCTTGTATCTGTCATATGTCTTGAACATCCACTGTCAAGATACCATATATCAGGAGCTTTTTCATCTCTGCTCATCAGTGCCATGTGATCTTTAGTCAGTTCAGTGCCCTTGTTTTCCTCCTGAAAAATAATTTAATTCTTAGGTACCCAATTTGTGTAGGGTCCTACAAGGTTAATCAGACCTTTAGGGATCCAAATCGCCTAACAACTCTAATCACTTTAGAGTGGCTGATCTGTCTTCCATAAACATCTACATACACATTTACTACTCGGGTGCCTTAGCAGTTTCACATGTATGAGTCTTTGGCCTTAGCATGAACATGGGCTTTTGAATTCTTCTTTGGTTCAAGCCTTTTGTTCCATTGCTTTGGCTTATGTGCAGCCTAGTCTGAATCTTTGTTGACTTGGGTTCGGTAACCTTTACCCTTAGGCAAGTGGGGTTTAGGTTGCTGTCTTTGAAATATGGGTCTTTCAAGATATCTTGAGGACTTGGTCTCTTCAATTGAGAATATCTCTGCTTGAGTGTTTCTCTTCCGAAGATTCCTCCGATGGTTCGATGTAGATCCTTTCAAGTTTGCATTCTTAGCCCGAGGCTTTGAAGTACTTGCACTCGAAATTTTCCAATCGATCGCTTTCGGTTTTTCTAGCCTTCACCGAGGTTTGGGCTTTCTAACCCGATCATTCATTTTCTTTACCGAAACCATAGGTCTTTTTTTTCCCTTGTCTACAACCTTGGGCATTTCTTCATTTGAAGTGTAGGTGCCAATCGATTTAACAAAGATTGTCTTCTTGCTACTTGATGCGAAGATTCGATGACCTTGTGAGGTTCCCCTGAATGTATCCCAATCCGTATTTTATAGTGGCGGAGATCTCTCGTAACTCTCAATTTCATCTATTACTTTAGATGCATTATTCAATAGAGTTAACTTCTTCACGTGCACTATCCTCACAGATTCTGTAGAGTTTCATGCTTCTCGAGAGAGGTCATTGAACTTAGTTCGATTAGTTTGAATTTCTTCAATGGATTTCTCTAGCTTTTTCGCTTAGGGTCTCTATCAACTTTTCTTTCTCGAGAGTTGTACTTTCGAGAACATCCAGATTCATCAAGAGCTCCCATAAATTGAGAGGTGATTTCGGTTTTTGCTAGAGTCTTTCCATTTTAGATTTTCAAAGATTCGGATTTCCTTATTCGCTCTTGAGTTTTATTTAGCAGCCCTTGCAAAACAAAGATAGTCCTTCATCGATTCTCAAAAGAATCCATCGTCAAAATGATTGTTTTCAAAGTGGAACTTGAAAACTCTTGTGCTAGTGTAGGAACAACAACGAGAGACAGAAGAGTTTACCTCCTCAATGGCCATCGAGCCGGATGTCATCACTTTCACTTTGTCGAGAATATCTCATCCGAAAGAGCTAGATTCCTCTTGAGTGTTCTTCTTCTTCCGCAACCATGGCCTTTTTTGCTTGAGAACTTCGGTCTCTTTTAGCTTGTCTTTCTCTTCTCTCCTTAGCACTCAACTCGACAATCATAATTTGGAAGTGACCTTTCTTCCGACAATTATAGCATATGTTGGCATCATCATCCCGATCATTTTCTTCTTTGGACTTGGAGTCCTTCTTTTTCGGATGAAGATCCTTCACCTTTTCGTTCGTCCTTCTTCTTCTCGGTTGATCTCGTCCTCGGGGTTTTCTTCTCGCACTGTGGTTCCCGTAAAAAGCTTTTGTATTTTCCAAATCTACTATTAAGTCTCATCAAACCTCCTTGCCATCGGTCTTTAGCTTTTCCTCAAGCTCATCCCGATGTTTGGCATGGGGATTCTCGAGACTCTTTAGTTTTATTGTTTTTTATCTTTGGCTTTTAAAGCCACATTTTTACTTGATGAAGAATCATCTTTCTTTGTCGACCTTTTTTGGATTTCTTATCAATTACAAATTCATAGGCTTTTCCATTTCGAGAGAAGACTTGTTGGTATGGCATTGAACTAATGTTCTTGGTGTTTTCAATCACCACTGCATGAATATCCCATTTCTTAGAAAGACCTCTAAGAATTTTCAATGCCACTTCTCTTTGTGGATATTTCTTTCCAAGTGCATTTAGATCATTCATGATGCTAGTGAATCTGACTTCCAATTTGTCTATTGATTCACCATCATCCATTTCTTAAAACCTGCAAACTTTCCAATTGCCAATGAAAGTTTGTTTTCTTTTTATATGATCTGCGCCTTGGCACATAAATGAATAGTGTATCCCATATCTCTTTAGCAAGATTACGGTGAGAGATCATTCCCATCACACCATCATCAATCAATTGTCTTTGTATAGTGTGTCTTTTGCAATGTAGTCTAGATTGACTAACTTTCTCTCCTCAGGAGTTAGTTGGTCATCAGACTTAGGAAATTCTGCTCTAGGATCAATTCTCTCATCTTCTGTTCCTCTGGGATTCACCACAGTAAATTTGAATGGTCCTTGAGAAACCACTCTCCACATACGCTCATGTTTGGAATACAGATGTGCCTGCATTCTCAGTCTCCATAGATCATAGTTCTCTACTGAGAACATGGGAAGTTTTTTTGAAGACATTTTTCTGATCTTTTGAAAAGAACAAAAATTTCAGCAAATAAGATCAGTTCAGATAGACCACAAGTATTTTTGAAAATAAAACTTTGGTCAACACAGCAGGTGGTCAAGTTGAACCACTGCTCTGATACCACTTGTTGGTCCCGGTGAAAACGAGTCTTACACGTGTATGGGGGGGGAATACACGTGTTCAGTGATTTTAAAACTTTTTCTTACTGAGGTCAGCTTGGGTCAGACAATCCTGAAGATTAGGTTCTGAGAAGCACAGATCGCTCTGAGTCAAAGTCTACTGAGACAGTGATCCCGAAGCCGCTTTCAGATACCTCGATAATCCCAACCGAGTCCTCGAGTGTCGAGAGATCCCGAGTTGCTTGGATCGGATAACTAACTTCTTGAATCCTCGGAAGAGAGTTCGTTTGGTAACTATCCGTTCTAGCTACTTTCGATCGTCTTGAAATGGTTGGCCCTTAGTTTATACTCGTTTTAAGCTTTGCTGAAAACCTTCCCCTTATGAAATAGTGATTAGGCTGTGATTCACTTATGCAACTTCAGTGGATTGATTCCAACTGAATATTAGTGAAAAGTACGCTTTCAAAATCGAGTCAATGCAACAGTTAAGCACAAATAAGGAAAGCAATAAAGAACACAGCAGTTATAGTGGTTCAGAGACTCAAGCTCCTACATCCACTCTCCCTGACTCTTCAGAGAAATTCACTATCAACTTCTGAGCTTTCAGACTACCTCGTAGTTTACTTACTCAACTCGGCCCTGAGTTTTCTGACTACTCCACGTAGTTTACTTTCTCAACCCGACCTTGAGTTTTCTGACTACCTCCGTAGTTTACTTACTCAATCACACACAAGCTTTCAGACTACCCCTGTAGCTTACTAACTTCTCCTCTAGAGTTTTCTGACTACTCCGCGTAGTTTACTAACTCTTTACAACTCTACTCACCAACAAACACACTCCAACTACCTTCTCAAGGGTTTGGGGTTTCTTGGTTGGTTTCCAACTAGGATGAGATATCCTTTACAATGAAGCACAATGCAAAGGGTTAGGATATCTCGACTAAGCTTTGGATAAATCTTATCAAGCTAGGCTTAGTAAAGTGAGCTCTCTTCAATATAGAAGCACTTGGGAAATTCAAGGTATTTCGAGTGCTTTAACTTTTGCAAGAATAAGTTTGAACTCTTGAGTTATGTATAAATTTCCCGTAACCTTACGATGTAGAGGGTCACCAAGTATTTATAGGCATACACCAAGGTTACTCTTGAAAACTATCCGTTGGAGAGATAACCGTGAGTTCCCTCTTATGGTGTGTGAAAACGACTATATTTAGGGTTTGAAACTCCCTAACACGTTTTAGGCAATAGCCTTTCATGTAGCCGGTCTTCACTTTTTTGCGATCGGAACTTTTCGTACATCGACATCTTTTTTAAATGACTTTGTCCTTTGTCGATTATCGGTATGGTACGATGTCGTCTTCCTTTTTTGACTTTTGTCTCCAAAAAAAAGGTAGACACCTTTCAACGGCTCTTTTTTGGTTACAAACTCGAGTTTGATATAACCTTAACAACACTTCGACTTAGTTCCTCTTGTGCTGCATTTGAATGTCTTGGCAATATCTAACTTTCTAAGGTATCGCGTTTCTCTCGATGTTGCATCCTTCGGATAGATATATATTCATTGCCTCGGAACATTCGAGTTCATCTTGAGCATTCATGCATTCTTGAGTCTTCATAATTCTTGAGCTTCGATATTCTTGATCTTCAAATACTCAGTCTTCAGTCTTGCGTCTTCAGAGTCTTCTGAGTCTTCAGGGTCTTCTGAATCTTCAGGGTCTTCTGAGTCTTCAGGGTCTTCTGAGTCTCCAGAGTCTTCTGAGTCTTCAAATTTATCTTGGACCGATATCTTGAGTCTTCATCTTTGAGTCTTGATTCTCGGTTTCCATCTTCGAAGTCTTGAAACTTCAGTTTCATCTTTGAAACTTCAAGATCTTGAAACATATCTTGAGTTCTTGAGTCTTGAAACCTATCCTCGAACTATATCTGTGACTATACATTTTGCGAGATAACATCCCAATACTCTAAAACTGAATCCTGACTCATCTATCAAGATCATTACTGAACATGTCATACTCAGGGGTTTTGGGATCTTAATCAAAATCATATAATCTTTTATTAAATTCATCTCCCAACAACTATCAATAAGAATTTTCGAATCAACATCACATGCATTTGCAATTTCTCATAGGCTCTTACTATTGAAATCATAGGGGGAGGCCAAAACTCATCACCGAAGAATTCATAAGAGGGAAGTAATTTTCTTACCTCTTGTTCCATTCCATCAATTTCAGAACTCGTTTCCGGCATTTGTACGTAATTTTTCCTAGCCTTCTTTACCAAAACTCTCACCATCTCATGTGGCATCTTTAACGGATGAGTATCACCTAGACCCGACGATTTGGTATTGCTCCGAACTGTTTTCTTCACACCCAAACCCATACTCTTCTTCTTCACGGTATCCTTCAATGCCACACAACCCTCGATAGTATATCCAACCCAATTCCCCCCATCCCCATTAACAAACCAATTAATCAAACCCATTTCCTTCACACTCATGTAATTGAAAAACTCGCCCCACATTACAATTCCCTATTTCCTTTTTCACATTATCACAACTATTATTTTCCACAATCATGTAATTGAAAAACTCCTTTCCCACAAGAATAATCAGTTTATACAAGAATGATTCCATCAAAATTATCTACTACAATTTTTCACATTATCACAACTATTATTTTTTAATGTAATCCAAAAAGTCTAGGATGAAACCCACCAAACATAGGAAATATGCATGACAAGAATAATCAGTTTATACAAGTTAAGTTAATTAAATTTATAAAAAAGTCTCGTGTGTATATCTCATTTTTCTTGCACTTAACACTAATATATATACCTCCATTCATACATGGCCTACAAAATCGACTTATGTTTATGTTTTTAATGTAATGAGAAGTCAAAGGAAAAACAATTTTTCAAAAATAATTTGATTTTATTAAGATATTTAAATATAATTTTTCAAAGGGAAAAATAACATAATATGACAAGAATAATAAATGTTTACAAGTTAAGTTAATTAAATTTAAAGTTCGATGAGTAGGTTAATAGACAAATAGATGACAAGAATAATCTCGTGCATTTTTTTATTAAAATTAAATTTAGAGTTTTTTTGATTTTCCCATTAACCACAATAATTCAATTTATAAGATAATTTTTTTAATTTGCAAATATGGTCCCAAATTTACCAAGTTTGCACATTTGGTCCCAAAATTAAACCAAAAAAAATAAATAAACGAAGTGAATTGAACTCATTTTACTTTTAATTAATTGAGTTTTTCTACTTTTGGTCTCATGAAACTTTTTTCAATCTAGTCCCTTCCTAGTCCCACAAGAATTTTAATTTGCAAATAACCCAATGAAGTTTGCACATGTGGTCCCAAAATTAAATGGCTCTTGACGGTCTCGTGCATATAAACGAATTTTACTTTTTATTAATTAATTTTTTTTTGTTTCAAATTTTCTTAAAAAATACTCATTTTATCACTTTATCAAATCCTAACTTTGATTGATTCCACTTTCACAATAATTTTAATTTTGTTTGGTCATTCCTAATAAGAAAAAAAGTTTGCAATTTTCAATTCTATTTAATATTATTATTCCTCCAAAATCCACTTTACATTTAAAATAATCCACTTTAAAATTTATAAGAATCAATATTTAAAATAAGCTTATCAAACGGACTTTTAAAATTAGTAAAATAATATGCTCCCAAGAATAATGTCCAAGTTAACTTTTAATAGATTGTCCACTTTTAATTAAATTTTAAGAGTTTTTTAAAATTTGAAGAGTTTGGTTAATAAATATGAAAATTTTCTATTTAATATTATTATTCAAAAATAATTTAAATGTTATTTATCTCCCCTAAATCCACTTTACACTTTTAATTTAAATTTTCTTAATTTCGATGAGTATTGCCTAAAAAAATAGGATGGAGGACTAACCACATTAAACTATCACATGACAAAAATACTATGAGTACCAAAATAGGACTTTAAGATGCAAGAAACTAACCACACCGCTATAGGGTCTTAGATGCAACAATGATAAGTAGTATAATAAAAATCAAAGGAAAAATCACTCATTTATTCTGTTTTATCTATTTAGCGGATGTGAAAAACTAGGTTTTGGGGAAAAAATTGTGGGAAACACTTGATTTTCCCACCAATTTTTATCAAATTTGAATTCAATGGGACTAAAAGTGAAAGTATATTGGCGCCAAAAAAAAACGTGATTAGTGAAAATTGGCGCCAAAAAAGAAATGGAGGGAAGAATTTTGGGTTTTTGGAACCTATGGGACCATATGTGCAAGTGGGCTCAAAGTTAATTGGTTAATTTTGTGTTAATTATGTTTCATAACTTATGGGACTAAAAATGCAAGTGGTTAAAAGGTGGTTAAGCTTTTAATTGCGATTAATTATGTCCCATAACTTATGGGACCACATTTGCAAGTCGATTTAACGGTTTCCGTCAAGGTGGGACCACATTTGCAAATTAAAATTCTTATGGGACTAGTTACAAGGGTATATTGAAAACATTTTTCATGGGACCAAAAGTGCAAAAAACTCATTAAATTTATAAGTGTATATCTCATTTTTCTTGCACTTAACACTTATATATATACCTCCACCATCAATCACCTCCATTCATACATGGCCAACCAAATCGACATGCATATTTATTGTTTTTCATATTTCATAACAGCCATATGTTGATTTTTTTACTTTGCAACTTCATGGATTTTCCTAAATGTAATATGTAGTCGAAATTATTTCTTAACTGTGTGGGGTAAGGGAATCGGTGTCCTTCGGCGTTCAACTACTCATAGTTTTTTGTTGGATTTTCAGGTACGAATATGATACATTAGAACTCAAATCTTGTTGGGTTTCCGAATTATGAAAGATGCTACAAAATATTAAAAAAAAAAAAATCTTAATCACATAGTATTGCATATTGTGGAGCAAGAGATATGAATTAAAATGAAAAATAGTTAAGCGTGTTTTATTGTATCCTACGATCATGAAATCAAAAAATGGATGATGGCCAGATGACAATTTCTTCAATACTAAACGAAGAAATCATTACAACTCTAGGGTGAAAAAACCAATAGTTTTCCACTTTTCTTTCTCAAATTATCTACAAGAATAGCAATATTAACATTGTTGTCACTAATTATTTTGATATATATAGCACATCGCCGAGCATGAACTATTGATGCAACAACAAGACCATTAAAATCGAGCGCGCCAAAATTCTGCTTCTTAATTCCCGGTGCTCCACACCGTAGATATTTATGCGAGAAAATTCACAATTTTTGCTACATATTATGACTTATATTCAGTAAAAAATGTGTTTTTGTGTTAAATTATTAGGTATAAACTTTCTGCTTCTTTCATGTTGATGCTACATTTTAATTTTCTTTTATACATGATGCGAATTGCCTAATGAGATACCTATGTTAGTCCTTAAAGGGACTATAGTGCTGAAATTTGTAAATAGTGAGGACTAATTTCAAAAATAAAATACTAAGGGGGCAAAAATTAAAATTGGTACAAGTTGAAGGACAAACAAATTGTACTTATCCTTATTTTTAATAGGGACTAAAGTTTTTTAGCCCAATAACTTTGGGCCGTTTTGAATTTGGTCCCGCACATATCAGGTTATAGTATTGTCACGGTATGTTTCGATCTTTTTTTATTTTAGTCCCGAATAATCAACCCGGTTGGTCAATTGGTAACTGTCCACGTGGAATTTTATTTTCATTTCTCCTTTATTTTTGGTCCGTCATGTATATATTTCCTATTTTTATTATTGATTTATTTTTATTAAATTATTTAACAAGGTCGGCACGGTTAGGGTCAGTTAAGGAATACCTTGCACCTAACAAGACGTTAAGGAATAAATAAGCATAACAAATATGGAAGGGAGGAAGTTTGAAAAATACATAACACTAATCATAACCCAGTTAATGTTACTAAGTCCAAATTATGTAGGGAAAACAGAGGTAAAACTTGGGAAAGAAATAATTAACATAAAATTGAAGGATCGATCTAAAATGTAAATGCTGTATTTATAATTTCAGCCAAGAAAATAAGGGGATTTCAGGTTATAGAATTCCTTCTCACTTTTTTTCACTCCGAATCAAGCATAATTGAAGGATGAAGGTGGCGCTGCCACTGGATGGGGCGGCGGAGAAGAGTCTTTAAAATGGCCTTAATGGTGATGGGTCTTTTGTTATGACCCGAATCCCTAAACCCGACTCGAAAAACCGACCCAACCCGAAACCCTATTAAATAAGTGAATAAAAATAAACAAAAAATAAAAAATAGAAGATACACACACCCTAAAAAGTAAAGGAGAAATGAAAAAACATTCCACGTGGCGGTTGACCAGTTAGAAAACCGGTTGGTGCCAGTTTTTTTGGACTAAATTCAAAAATAGGCGAAACATACAGTGGCGATATAAATTCTGAAATCTAAAGTACCAATTTTAAAACGATCCAAAATTATTGAGCTACAAAAAATTCAATAATTTTTAATAGAAATTAAAAGAAAGTATTATTTAGAGGCCAATTCAAATTATATTTTTTATAGTCCAATAACTTTGCATTGTTTACAAATTGATTTCAATTGTATTGACTTATTTATTTGGCAAGGTCTCATATACACTTGGTGCACGGACTCTAGATCCGTGCACTCACTTTGACCCTACCCATTTTATTGTGGATCCTTATTTTCACTAATGGTAAGGTCTCATTTTTTTAATGGGTCACTCATATACCCGAGTGCACGGTGCGCACTTGGTGTACAGGAGACCCACTCTATTTATTTTGATCCTGTGAGTTTTTTAAAATTCTGAAATTAGTTCAGGAACCAGCTCCAGCAGGTTACCGAACTGGTCGCCTGCCACATGTGTATTTATTTTTCCTTTATGTAGTTCAATAACTTGCATCGTTTTGAAATTTGTCTCGATTGTTTTGACTTTTTTTAATTTTGATTTTATAAATTTTTTAAAATTTTAGAATTGGTCCAGATATTGACTTGAGCAGATTTTTTTTTCATTTATTTTTAATGCACCATATGGCATTTTCATATTTCTTTTATGGGTGTTGCCGTGATGGGCTCCTTGGGAACAATTTCATGTATTTGAAGCCTTGAAGCGAAAAGCTATTCCAAACACAAACAGAAACATGCATGTACAATTTTAAACATTTCCGCATCAAAAGATCACAAAGTATTGCATATTGATGTAGCAAGAGACATGAATTAAAGTGAAAAATAGATAAGCAATGTTGTATTGTATCCTAAGATCTGAAAAAAAAAAATAGATGATAGCCAAACGAGCTACACGAAGAAATTATTACAACACTAGAATGAAAAGCCAATAGTTTTCAACTTCTCTTTCTCAAATTACCTACAAGAATATCAATATGAACATTGTTGCCACTAGTTATTTTGACAAATATCAGACCTACTAAGGCCGAAATAAACAGCATGCCAAAACTCAGGGCTTGGAAGATCAGAGAACAAAGGATCTAAAAAATCTTGGCCGTCGGATGGAACAACGCGCGTGGTGACAGGACTCGATTCTTTTAACAGCACTGGACAAGGAGTACAAGAAGAAGAAGAAGATGGAGCATTGAAATCCAGGTTTTGCCAATCTGTTTTGAGTATAAGTGGGAGAAATTATTAGGTTCGTGTAGGTGACATTAGATGTCACGTATTAGGAACTACACGAGACATGTTGTAGTATACTTAAAAGCAGACTTTGAGTATAAGTGGGAGATTGTTGGGATTATACTGGAAAGTATGCTTTTACTTTGTATAATCAAAACTGAATTTCAGACTTATTTACTGAAATAAATTGTTTATCACTGATGCTTTAAATATCATCGAATGTTACATATATTTACTGCATAACTGTTCATTAAATAGTACGTGTTACATTGTAGTTTATTTAGTGATACCAGATCACAGAAGATTAAATTAACAGTCTCTTGTAACTAAAAGTACACTATTCACGACCTAGATGGAAATGAACAATCAATCGTGAAAGGTTGAAGTGTAAGGCTCGGATTGGCTTGTCTTGACCAAAAGATTACACTAGTGCATGACTGATGCACTGAATAGGACCTACAGGAGGACAAATTCTTCAGAACTGAACAAGGAAGAATTAGACCTCAGTGGTTCGTTATTTCTTAATCTTTGTTCCTTAAATAGGATCACGTGTGGTTGGTAACTATTGCTTTGACTTATCATGGGTAGAGAATCAACGAGGTTCAATACTTTTTATCTTGGGCAATATTATTGGTCACATGTGATTGCTAAGATTTAATACGGAGAATCGTGTGCAAGTACGCTTGTTCGATTTGCCCCCTTGGGAGGTTCATAAGCTTTATCATACCAAATCTTGCAAGTGGAACTAGTTTCCGGTATGGATAATAATGTTGAACCGTTCCTTAACCAAGGACAAAAGATATTAATTAATGGAAAGCTATTTCAGTGACTTGAATTAATTAATGGGCTAGATAATCTTAAACACGGGAAATAATAACCGAGAGCCATATTGACTGTAATATGGTTTAAGATGGATAGTGCAATATTAATTATGTAGTGGGATTAATTAATATTTATGGGCTTGAATAATATTGTGGCTCAATATTGATAATTCAAGATCCATTGGAAGGTCCAATCTTAATTCTCCAAAAGGCCCCCTAAGTAGCCCAACATAAAGTCCAATAACTGAAAAAGGTGTTTAAAATAAATATTGTTGCCTTATTTTTCCTAATATTTTCGAAAATTATGGATTAAAAGGGGAGAAAGATTTTCTTTGAATTTTGTTATGGAATGAAGATATGTATTCTTGGAATACAAGATTATCTCATTAAATTCAAGAAATCTCCCCGCTTGGTTATCCATATAGCATATTTCGAAATTTTGAGAAAAAAAGGGAAATAAAGATTTTCTTGATTTTCTTGAAAAGATATTATGAAAGATATGTATTTCTTGAAATGCAAGAATATCTCATAAATTCAAGAAGATCCAAATCTTGGATTCTTGCCCTATTTTTTTCGAAAATATTCCATAAAAAAGAGGAGGTGGGATTTTGTGGAATATTATAATTATGGGAAAAAGAATATAGGAGATATATTCAAGATTTCTTGGAGATCAAGAAAAGATTTTCCCACATTGTTTTTGCCCTAAAAATTCGACCACCACTCCTCTATAAATAGGGGATGATTCTTTCATTCCCAAGTACAATTCCATGTGCTGGAAAAATTAGTAAATCCACAAAGGTGGTGCAACAAAGTTTGTTTTCCTTTTGTTAATTGTTCGCAAGCGTCCTACCACCGGATAGTCGAGCAAGGATTAAGGGAATACTTGAAAAGTTCTTTTGGTGTGTCTAATCAACAAGACCATTGCCGTTCCAAGACGTATGTTCACGTAAACTCGTAGAATTTTCTCATGCGTAGGATTTACGTGAATTGATTATATGCATGATTTGTTGTTGGATTATTATTTGAATTAATATAGGATTAATTCATACCAGTAATAATTATAAGAATTAAATTTGTATTTAAATATTTATCGCGAATAGATCCGTGCAACTTATTTCCCAACACGCACTTGGTGTACAGGAGACCCACTCTATTTTTTTTGATCCTGTAAGTTTTTTAAAATTAAAATTAGTTCAGAACCCGACTCAAAGAAAGTTACCGAACCGGGTCGCTTTGCCACATGTGTATTTATTTTTCCTTTATGTAGTTCAATAACTTGCATCGTTTTGAAATTGGTCTCGATTGTTTTGACTTTTTTTAATTTTGATTTTATAAATTTTTTAAAATTTTAGAATTGGTCCAGATATTGACTTGAGCAGATTTTTTTTTCATTTATTTTTAATGCACCATATGGCATTTTCATATTTCTTTTATGGGTGTTGCCATGATGGGCTCCTTGGGAACAATTTCATGTATTTGAAGCCTTGTTGAAGGCTTGAAGCGAAAAGCTATTCCAAACACAAACAGAAACATGCATGTACAATTTTATATTTGATATCTTTCATAGCTTACCACCTCTTATTGATATTCATATGCATCAGCCAAACTATATGTAACTCACAAAGTAGAGAGAAAGAAGATGCTACAAGTTTAAAATATAAATGACAATATAATCTTAATCACAAAGTATTGCATATTGATGTAGCAAGAGACATGAATTAAAGTGAAAAATAGATAAGCAATGTTGTATTGTATCCTAAGATCTGAAAAAAAATAAAAATAGATGATAGCCAAACGAGCTACACGAAGAAATTATTACAACACTAGAATGAAAAAAAACCAATAGTTTTCAACTTCTCTTTCTCAAATTACCTACAAGAATATCAATATGAACATTGTTGCCACTAGTTATTTTGACAAATATCAGACCTACTAAGGCCGAAATAAACAGCATGCCAAAACTCAGGGCTTGGAAGATCAGAGAACAAAGGATCTAAAAAATCTTGGCCGTCCGGATGGAACAGCCAGCGTGGTGGCAGGACTCGATTCTTCAAATAGCACTGGGCAAGAAGAAGAAGAAGATGGAGCATTGAAATCAAGGTTCTGCTCGTTATTGGTGCTGCACGCAGTAGATACTTGTGCGGGGCAGTTATGTGTTGCTACTGCTGCTATTCTACTCGTTTTTAGTTTATACTTCTGAAATCATTCACAATAAAATGCAATTAACATCAATCTTGATAGATACAAATATTAGTTTAGTTGGGACCAAAATGAACGAGAAACAAACCTGCAAATGGCTAGAAACATTCTCTCTTGTCAGCGATGACTCGTTCATCAAGCCGTGTATTAGCTTTGGAGTAGCTTCTGCAAGTGAAATACGACAGAATGAATTAATAATAGATTCCCACGACAATTTAATTAATGAAGGATGGATGGATGGATGGATAGAAAGAAGACTTACTGTCAATGCCGATCTCATCCACAGCTTTCACGAACTTGTTATGAAGTTCAGGGATCCAAATGAGCTTAAGTTTCTTGGCAGAGCTGGAAAAGCCACCCACAATTTCCAAGTCCTTTCTTTTCTTAATAGAATTCGAACCATCTTCAGAAATCGAACCACCCATAATAAGGCTATCTTCGAATTCATATTGTATCTGCATTCTTTTCTTGAACACGTGTAGCCATATGTACTGTAGGTCCTTCCTTCTTATAGGCTTTACAAGGTAATCACAAGCGCCGCATTCAACCCCTTTCATCACCTTGCTCGTTTCTTCATCTCTCGACATTACTAATTAATATATCATAAACAAACTGGATTAAAACTAACATTTATATACATACATGTAGAGAGGGAAAGAAGAAGAAGAAGACTCACGTATCACTGGAATTTCCAAGTTGAGACTAATATATTTAAGAAACTCGAAGCTATCCACGTCGCCCAGGTTCACATCAGTCATTACAATGTCAAACGTAAACCTCTCGTTTTTATTTCCAAGCATATAAATTGCCTCTGTCGCTGAGTTGCACGACGTTACTGAAACTCACAAAATCCATAAGTTAATTACACACACAACATCGAGAGACTCTCTCTCAACATAATTCAAAAGCAATTTATAAAACGCGTCTAAATTCTTAAACAAAACGTGTTCTAATGTAGATGAAAAGTCAAGGAAAAGTCCCCAGATTCTCGAATCAAAGGATTTCAAAGGCAGAACTTATATAAATTCATGTAAACTCAAAACAATAATAAATTTGCAATCACTAAAAGTTAAATGTCAATGTTTGAAATTTCAAGTTCATAATCGACAATGTTGCAAGGCATCTCACATTGTAATTTGCATGCATTAAAAATAACATAGAAAAAACAGAGAAATTGATTAATGTACCTTTATAGTCACACATTGTAAGCATCCTTTCAACACTCTTCAACTCCTGCATATCATCATCTACAACAAGGACACGAACATCCGCTGGACAAAATTCAAATGAACCCATCGATCAAAAACTGAATTTTCACTATTGAGTTCTCTGTATAATTTTCTAGCGATGAATTTAATTGAAAATACTTGTGAGAAAAGAAAGGGAGAATGTATGAGAGTGAGTCTGATATTTATAAGTAGATGATTACGCGGTTACTAAATATCTATCTTATCTAATATCCTTGATATTCATAACAGAATGGTGGACATATAAGGAAACAAGAGAGTTCGAGATTGCTTCTTTTTTTTTTCAAAATAAAAAAATCACACGAGAGATTCACTGTAACAGAATCAAAAAATGGATAATGTAAAAAAAATAAAAAATATCATGAAGTGGGGATCAAGGCGACACCCTTATCTATTAATTATAGAGATAAGCCCTAAATCAACACGCGCTAGCTAATTTAACCCCAATCGGTCTTTACAAAAAAAAAACTGAATTTCAAAACACCAGAAATCACCTATAAAAACTGTATTTCTCAACATTTATTGAACAGAGAGAGCTCACCTTGTAGTGATCTGATCACTACTGCTACTGTCATACATATTTTTATGGGTAATTTCTGATAACATGAAGATATATGAATAAAAGAGAAAAGATAGAGAGATTGAAGGGGGAGGAGTTACAGAGAAATAGAGAGAGACAGAGAATGCCGAGAACGGCGATAAGAGGAAGAAGACTGAAATTGTTTCTGCTTACCCATTTCTCTGCAGGATTCCCCTATTTAATCATAGGTGCAACAATACAAACACAAATGGGCTTAAACATAAGATAATAAGGTCCAACAGAAATATCAACTAAATTGGCTAGTCCCTTAATGAAAATAATAATTAACATAAGTCCAATTATATAACCCAAACTCATGATCATGACAATACTCCCCCGTTTTTGAGATCCTTGTCCCCAAGGATCTAGGATGATGTTCGCTAAAAAATGAAACAGCCAAACGGAAATGGATGGGTTCAGCGGTAGAGAATTGTTTTTCTAGTGCCCCTTTTCGGGTGACCCTCTCAACATCCTCTGGAAGATCTAAATAACCAGCTCCATAGTATACTTCAACATGACCACTGTTGTAATGCATCAAATTTCCAAAGAGGTTGATATTGTAATCAAGAGCCAATGCAACTAGCACACCTGGAACTCCTGCCGCGAAAAGCATGACAAGAAACACATGGTACAATGCTCCAATGTGGCCCAATTGACTTGCATATAGGTGGTGGATAAAGAAGTAAGCTGCTTGAAGAATATGCCAACTTAGTAATGGTGACTCCAGTGTTTTGGCTACACAATCAGCCATCCAAATTACAATGCCAAGATTTGACAATTCACCAGCCATGCCCAATGGAAGTGCGAACCATGCCAATGTATACCCTATTGATTTCTCACTTAAGCAGTCATCCCAGTCAAGCATCCCCAATGATAAGGGTATCGATAGTTCGAGCATTGCAGCAACTACACTTGTAATACCGAGAGCCTCTCCAAAACTCCACAAAGAAACTGCAAGCAGCCTAGTATCAATCATAATCCCCTCATTTTCTATCACAGAGCCCCTAAGCTCCAATTTGATTACAACCATAGAATTTCGGCAGACATCTCTCACTTTGAATGAGCCTTGTCCCCATGGCTCGAGAGTCGGATTTTCGCTGCCTATATTTTTAGTTGCCAACCGCATCCTATCATAATTAAGATAGTACACAAGGAAGAGTGATGAAACACCAGAAGCACTCACTTCAACATCTAACACGTCAACGAAAAATACCACATAACCAATTTCTCCAAGCTTAATGACACCTCTATTTTTTATTATAGAAACTTCTTCAATTGCCATTAAGAATGGCAAATCATTTTGTCTGTGAGGAGTTGATATGTAAGCATTAACCTCGTCCCTCAATGTCGTCCTTGAGAAACCTTTTCTTGAGTCAGGATACCCAACATCAAATACGTAGATGAACTCTTCAAGTACCAACATAAATTGAAGTATGCATAATGCAACCATAGCTCCACCAAAAGACTGAAGGATACTTATCCTATATTGGAAAAATTGGCTGCTAATACTCATAAAGCACTCAGAAATTCTATCATCACCTAGCCTGATTTTCAAAAAAATTCCATGCACAGCCAATTTAGAAAATAAGAGCTCTAGTGAACCCATCACAATAACACCACCAACAGTAACAATCATATTCACATTTACGCTTTCCCCAAAGTCACAACACTCAACATCCCAATATGTAATACCACCCCTGATATAATTTTCCACATAATATGCATCAACTCCTTTACCACTATCACTATCAATAAGCATTTTCGAATTCAACATCACAGGCATTTGCAATTTCTCATAGGCTCTTACTATTGAAATCATAGGGGGAGGCCAAAACTCATCACCGAAGAATTCATAAGAGGGAAGTAATTTTCTTACCTCTTGTTCCATTCCATCAATTTAGGGAACTTCGTTTAGGGCATTTGTCTGAAATTTTTCCTAGCCTTCTTTACCAAAACTCTCACCATCTGTGGCATCTTTAACGGATGAGTATCAGCTAGACTGACGATTTGGTATTGCTTCGGAGCCTGTTTCTTCACACCCAAAAACATACTCTTCTTCACGGTATCCTTCAATGCCACACAACCCTCGATAGTATATCCAACCCAATTCCCATCCCCATTAACACTCCAATTAATCAAACCCATCGCCATCAAGACGCCCGATTACTACAATTCTCTATTTCCTTCACACTCATGTAATTGAAAAACTCCTTTCCCACATCAGACATACGAATGATTCCATCAAAATTACTACTACAATTTTTCACATTATCACAACTATTATTTTCCACAATCCAAAATCTAGGATGAAACCCACCAAACATAGGAGATTCAATCTTGAGTAAAGGGTTTACGATCTGCATACCTTCAGCAGTCAAATCCTCCGAGTAAATTGAGCCATCTCGGCGCGTTTTTCGAACTCGATCGAGCTCTGAATCTACTGCGACATATGATTCCATCTCATAGGTCTTGATGCTCTCAAGTTGAGTATCTGAATCCTCGTGATAGTAGTCGGTGGCATCGCTGCCGTGTTCGCCGCACACCAACTCCAAATATTTGGAACCAACTTCGTTTCCCAATTGACCGTTAATATGAACACCCGCACCAGTGCCCTGCTTCTCCAAATTCTGGTGTAGATCTACAACTCCATTTTGTCGTTGATTATGTAGCAACATATTCTCTAGCATTTTGGCAATCTGATCCAGCTGGTTGTTTACTTTCTCAAAATTTACTTTTAATTTAGAATCGAATCTCTGTATCGCCAAATCGAGGCCGGACGGAGAATCGTTGGCTCTGATACCAATTGTGTATCAATTGTAGTGATCTGATCACTACTGCTACTGTCATACATATTTTTATGGGTAATTTCTGATAACATGAAGATATATGAATAAAAGAGAAAAGATAGAGATTGAAGGGGGAGGAGTTACAGAGAAATAGAGAGAGAGACAGAGAATGCCGAGAATGGCGATAAGAGGAAGAAGACTGAAATTGTTTCTGCTTACCCATTTCTCTGCAGGATTCCTCTATTTAATCATAGGTGCAACAATACAAACACAAATGGACTTAAACATAAGATAATAAGGCTCAACAGAAATATCAACTAAATGGACTAGTCCCTTAATGAAAATAATAATTAACATAAGTCCAACTATATAGACCAACTCATGATTATGACACACCATTACAGTAAAATGGGAGAAACAGAGGCGAAAACTGGAGATTTTAACGAAAACCCAAATCGAATTGGGGATAAGATAACCCATCTCGTGAAATCATATACTACACTTTCTAAACTGCCAATTTCAATTTATTTATTCGCTGTACAATATATAGTGTCTATAAATACATTTTTAAGTGTCGCAACAGATTTTTAATAATTATCATTTTTAATTATTTTCATCACTAATAAATTCCATAATTAATAAAAATATAGTAAATTAATATTATTTCCTCAAATATAAATTGGATCAAATAAAAAATAAAAAATAAATTGGATCAATTAAAAATTATAATATTAATTAATATGTACACTTACAAATATTGTAAACTGAAAATAGTAAATTCTAAATGATAGAACTTTATCTAAAGCCTCTATTACACCATCAGAAATCACAGAAGATGCCTTCACTAATAGTAATATACAACCTCATGAAATGTGTCATTTAACTGGAAAGTTTGTTGGAGGAAAATTGGTGAGAAACCCGTATAAAATGAGCTCCATAAAACATAATTAAGAGACAAGCCTCTTTTTGTTGAATTTGTCGTAAAGTTGAGTAGATATGGAGGAAGACGATGTTGCCCTTTTGAACTCAAACAAATGCGACCATGTTTTCTCTCTTACATGACATCGTGTTCAACTTCCAGGCTTTGTATCGAGCATCAAATGAAACAAGTCTGCACAAGAAAAAGTGTTTGAACATAAAAAATTCACATTTCTTAAAATTGTTGAAGGAACTTGTTACATATTATGGAGTGTCTATGGGGAGATGAAATGAGAGCAGACAAATCAACTTAGAGATAATACTGCAAGAAAATCTAGAGCGACACCTCTTAATAACACTCTACCATAAGGAATAAACTGATATCACATCAGTTGCAAATACTGATAAGAATAACATCCATGAATTAAAAGTTCCATACTTATAACACTTCAGATAAACCTATTGGCTTGGACATTGACATGGTTTAGAGCTAGGGGGTTCACAACATCACCATTAGAGATGAACCCAATTGCTTCACTTTGCCATTCAGTATCAAAGAACACATCGTCTTCTCACATTTATTTCAAGTTACCAACAAACAACATATCCAGAATGATCAGAGTTTAATGCAGAAAAGCATACCAAAAAGGATACACAAGCACACCAATACTTGAATTTTGAAAAAGAATCGTTTAATCTCACAATTTATAATAGGACCCAAGTTTTAAACACCCTTCCCAGATACATGAATTAAGCGTACAAAGACTTATCCCAAATTTCATGCGCAAAACCTCCATAACAAAGAATTTTATCCGTAATAGTCATACATACTTCAGAAGTAGAACAAACATTTTAGGTTGTAGAATAGTGTAGTTTTAGGTTATGGGAATTCAATGTAGCAAAAGACTAGTTTTTAGTACATTACTTTTATAGTGTTTAAAATTCATGTAGTATTAGACCTTTTTTTCTTGTAGTGTGTCTGATGTAGTCATTGGAGTTCATCTATCTTATTGACGTGTAAATATTTAAAATATATATATCACAATTTAAAGTAAATTAGATTTTGATTTTAGGTTTAGATTTTAGATTATATATATATATATATATAACACTACTTCTACTCGATTGAACATTTACTGCGCACATGGGTTTTAAGAAAAAAATTGTTTATTATTATTAAAAGGGATAAAGTCGCTTTTTGGTGGGGGTTAAATGGTAAAAATAGTGTTATTTGTGTAAACTAAATGAGATAAAATTAACTTTAGTGTTGAAAAAGTAATGACATTGGGTGTAATATTGAGGTGTTTGATAGGTATAGATAAAAGAGAAAGAGTTGCTTTAGGGATGGAGGGAATATAAATCAAAACGAGTCAAATTTATAACTTTTGACAATACACAAACACACAATCAACTTATGTTTTTGGTGTTAATCCAGATTCCCAAATTAAAAGATTTCAAAGGCAAAATTTAGATTAACTCTGTAAATTCAAAACAATTGTAATTTTGATTACTAGGATCATTAATTCAACAAATTTCAAGTTCACTATCAACAATGTTGCAAGGCATCTCACATTGTAATCAGCATGCATTCAAAATTAAAATAGAAAAACCAGAGAAAGTGATTATTGTACCTTTATAGTTGCAATTTGTAAGCTTTCTTTCAAGACTCCTCAACTCCTTGTTATCACCATTCACAACAAGAACATGAACACCCGCTGGAGAAAACCCAAATGAACCCATCGATTAAAAACTGAATTTTCACTCTGTATAATTTTGAGAGAAGAAAGGGAGAATGTATGAGAATGGGTGTTATATTTATAAGGAGACCAGGTAGAGAGAGCTCACCTTTTTACAGTAAAATTGGAGAAACATCGGCGAAAAATGGTGATTTTAACGAAAACCCAAATCGAATTGGGGATTTAACCCATCTGGGCAATGTATGGACTTTGACGAACAAATTCGAAGCGGAATTGGAGCTCAATTGCAGATTTGGTGTTGCCATGTCGCTGATTAATTGGTGGGAGAAGAGAAATTACACTCTCAGTCTCTCTTTGAAAATGGTCGACGCCAAATTTCTTGAGATTTAGGATTATGCGTATTATTTTATTAATTTTAGTTTTTTATTATTATTTTTATTAATTTCTATTAATTTTTTATTATTTTCAAGATATTAAATACTCTCTCCCTCCGTCCTATCTTTTATTATCCATTTACTGTAGACATGGAAATTAAGAAAAAATATGAGATAATAGTATTAAATGATGTAAAGTGAGTTTAATGGAGTGAAATAATAGTATTAAATGGTGTAAAGTGAGTTTGGTGGAGAGAAATAATAGTATTAAATAGTATGAATGTTGTTTTATTGCCTTATTTGGAAATTGATAAACAAAATTAGGACGACTATTTATGGAAAGCGGATAATCAAAATCAGGACGGATGAAGTATTAAGCAAATATTTGTGTGCACCCTTTGCATCAATTTAGAATTGGTGTAATTGGATTTTAGGATTTTTTTAAAATTATATTTCAAATTCTGAACAAGACCCGAATCCGGACCCAATCCGGACTGACCCATCCTGACCCGGACCCAAACGGTTCATGGTTCAGGGTTCAGGATTTAGGGTTCAGGGTTCGAGTTCAGGATTCATTTTTCATGGTTAGAAAAAAAAAAAAATATAGAGAGTGAAATTACCCAAATTTTAAGTTGTAATTGATCGAAATTAAAATTGAACCCAATTGCAACCGTGTGCAATTGATTCACACAAATATCACTCTAAATATTAGTGTTGTGTTCGATATAATTATTCAATTTAATCGAACACGTCAAAGGGACACGTGTAATATTCAACTATTAAAATAACCATGCTCGATGGACAAGTGTGCTCGCCGCTTGCCGACCAAACAAGTTTGTTCGCCAGCTCGCCACTTGTCAACCAAGCGAGCATGCTCGCCGACTAAAGTGAGTTTTGTTCGCTAGCTCGCCGAGCGAACAGGTATGTTCGCCAGCTTACCGAGCAAACTGGTATAATCCTGAAGATATGTTGTGCTAATCAGATCGAGCAAAGAAGAAATTTAGATAAATTTGAATTGAATAACACGAGGGTCGATATCCGAACTCGGGAAAAATTCAACTTCGAGAAACCTGAGTAACCAAAGGGCTCAGATAACCTGAGGATTCAGACAACCTGAAGACTCAGATATGCTCGATGCACAGATAACCTGAGGACTCAGATAACCTCAAGACTTCGAAATGCTCGATGAGGACAGTTTTCGAAAGATAAAATTGATATGTCCGAAGAGGCGAACAAGACGATCAGTCGAGCAAAGATTGATTTGGACGATCAAAAGAGTGCCTTATAGACAAGCAAACGCAAAGATCAACCAGGAAGACAAAGTTGGAAACGTGGCAGCATCACATGAGTTCTTGCAAGACCCGAAGTCACCAGCTCATGCTTGCCAAACCAAATTTCATGCTTGTCAAAGTACTATAAATAGAAGAAAAAAGAATAAGAGACAGGGTTCACAAAAAATTCCCAGTGGTGAGGTTCAAAAAAAATTCGAGAGCTCACAAAAATCCCTAAAGACTCATATACTTACTCTCCAAATCATCTTCATTTATAGCGATTCATCTTCATGAGATGTATCATGTATTGTCGTGTAAAACTCGCAATACTACATCCCCGGCTTGAACGCCCCAGAGTAGTCATTTCTTGTGGTGGGTCAACAAATTCTGTTATTTACGATATATTTTACACGTATATATTTTGTTTGTGAGTTGTCATCGAATTAGCCACATAATATTCTCCATATAAAACGACTACAAAACAATCTGGCGCTAGAAGGTGGGTACCAAAAAACCAACCCATACACAATCTAAGTAGTTAATGAGGCGTAAAAAAAATATAATGCCTCAATCTAGGAATACCTGCAGAGCAGAGGTCGGGACAAAGTTGACCTCACGATCGGAAAGAGGCTCAGCGCAGCCTCACAAAGATCAGACAGTGGAGACCATCAATCTTGAAGATATTGCCAACGATCCGGGGGCCACATCAAAGGCCATCACTTTCTTGCTACGAGCACAGAAAGAGAGGGCCGAAAAAGAGCCAAGTTAAAAACTCAAGATGATGATGATCGACGCTCGCGTACACCAGATAACGAGCAAGTTAAGATAAAAGCTGCACGGAAGTGGGCCAATAAAAAAACAGATGATATGTCGGATGAAGAACAGCCTCAAGGGTCCAGACCATCAGCGTTTGGACGTTTGAGACTTTCCATCAAAGACCGAATCGGCAATTATAGGCGACAGGATCCCGGGAGAGAACAACCGATAAACATGCCCGCTCCCTCAGATCCTCATGATCATCCGCATCCCGAACAAAAATCGGCTGGAATAAAATTGTCTATCCATCATCGATTGGGTAGTCAAGGACGTACTTGGAAAGGGGGATTGCCCCATCACGAGCATGACCCACTGGGCCCTCATGATGGGACACAGCCCCGATCCAAGTCTGTCAGTTCCACAAAATTTTCGGAAATGCAGAAAGCCATCGAAGGTTTACAGGCCGACCTGGCCGCAACTAAAGGACTCCTCCGGCGAGCACAATACCTTGCTCGCCACTAACACCGGCGATCATGGCAGCCGAAATACAAGAGAAAGTGGCGAAGATCCGACCACCAATCCCCATGTTCGATGCTGAGTCTGACCCACATGTCCATCTCAGCAAATACTCAGACTTTATGATCGCCATGGGCGCCACCGACGCGACGCAGTGCCGATCATTCCCCATGACTTTGGGTGATCGAGCACATAGACGGTTCTCTACTTTGCCCGCTGCGTCTATCACATCTTTCGCTCAGTTGGGGCAGAAATTCCTGTCCTATTTTTCATCCATGTGTGCTCGCCCAGCACCAAAACAAAGGTTGGCACATTTTTCCCAACTAAGGGGTGAGTCAGATCGAGCATACATCGAAAGATTTGATAAATGTTTGTGTGATGGGGCCGCAGTTGAAGAGGATGCCAAGATCCTCGCGGTAGTCGGAGGCCTGACCCTGAATACTGATATGTGGAAAGCCATGCATCAAGATTGGCCGAACACATATTCTGAATTCCGAGAGCGAGCAGCCAAGATCATAGCCATGCAGGATCTGCTCACCCAATCACGATTGGGTCAGGAAACAACAACAAAGAAAGTTTTTGGAAAAAAAGTGATGAATGAGGGGGGGGTATAAACCCCCAGGGTCTTTCAAACCATTCGAAGAAAGAGCGGAAGCAAACGCCCTACGAAGTCTTCTGGGCGTTTCAGCAGAAACAATTTTTAACCAAATCAAAGATCGGGACATGTTGGATAGGCCTCGAAGAATCATAATGGACAAGAATCAGCTTAATGCTTCCAAATATTGTAATTATCACGAGTACATCGGGCATAATGCAGAAGATTGTCGCGATTTACATCGTCAACTTTGGAAGTTATATGAAGAGAATCGTCTTACCCAGTTCTTAAAAAAGCCGGCGAGCAGAGACTCCCGAACAGAAAAAATAGGAGATCGTAGGGGTAAGCGAAAAGCCGAAGAAACATCTGACAGTGATCCCGAAGAATCCCGTAAGAGGTCTGAATTACCTAAAAGAGGGCCTCCTACTGTGGGTAGAGGTCGAGAAAGTCAAGAAATCCACATGATACGTCCTGACTATGGTCCAGTGGGTGGATGCTATCAGGCACCGACACTATCGAACAAACGAAAGAAGATGGAGATGCGTGCCATGCAAAGCATCCATCAGGTGAAGGTGGCGAGCACATCAGCTAGCACACCACCCTCTCACCAAATCATATTCTCAGAAGACGATCTCGATGGCATAATCACCGGCCACAATGACTCTCTAACCATCAGTGCTCGTCTCCTCGGTTTGAAGGTGCACCGCCTCCTGGTTGATACCGGAGCATATGCGAACATTTTGTTCGTCGACACTCTGCGCCAAATGGAGAAGCAAGTTGGGGACTTGAGTAGCTATATTGAACCATGTGATCACACCATCATGGGTTTCGGGGAATCTGTAACCCGACCCTATGGAATGATCAGGTTAGGAGTCGAGTTAGAATCAACTTTAAATCCGGAGATCCGACGAACTAGAATGCTAGATTTTGTAATCGTCGATGCTCTGTCTACTTATAACGGGTTTCTAGGTCACCCGTTTATTCAGGAATTTAAAGCCACCTGTACAACTTATTATTATTGTGTTAAATTTCCAACACAAGATGGAACGGGTAGCGTAAAAGGCGACCAGAAAAAAGCTCGAGATTGTTTGCTGTCATGTGCGCTAGAAAAACAAAATATCGTTAACATGATGGAGCAAACATGGGAGATCGGAGAGTCAAGCCAACAGGCAAATACGTTGCCAAAATATCCTTTGACGAGCACACCTCCATGCGCGAACACAGAATCCGGGATGGTAACTCATGTCCCAGATCTCCCAGATCTAATGAACATTGATCCCACCAAGCGAGCTATCGGACCTAGAGCCTCATGTAGGTTTTGAACCTATGGAGGTAGATGTCGAACACCGGGGGTCGATCGAAGATCCTCGGTGGAAGCAAAAAAGAAAGCGAGCAACACCTGTCGAACAACTGGAGTCTATCAATATCGACCCGAACAAACCGGAGTTAGAAGTATTCATTAGTTCGGAATTACCGGAACCTTCCGAAACATAAGTGATTGCATATCTTCAAGCAAATTTAGATGTGTTCGCTTGGTCGCACGAGGACATGGTTGGCATTGATCCAAAACATGCATGTCACTCCCTCAACCTTGATCCAACACAAACTCCAGTAATCCAGAAACTCAGAAAGTTCAGTCCGGAGAAGTATGCAGCTATGAATAGTGAAATCAAAAAGTTGCTCGACAATAAACTAATTCGAGAAGCAAAATGCCCAAGATGGCTTGCGAACCCTGTGCTCGTCCACAAGTCTAACGGATCTTGGAGACTATGTATAGATTTCACTGATTTAAACAAGGCATGCCCTAAAGATAATTTCCCGATGCCACATATCGATTATTTGGTCGATAATACAGCAGGCCATGAGCTCATGACCTTCATGGATGCTTTTGCTGGCTATCACCAAATACCCATGCATCCGGACGATCAAAATAATACGGCATTCTACAGCGAAAAGAATATGTATTGTTGGCAACGCATGCCATTCGGATTAAAGAATGCCGGAGCAACATATCAACGTTTGGTGAACAAAATATTCGACGAACACATCGGCCGAACAGTTGAGGTGTATATTGATGACATTGTGGTAAAAAGTGAACACAAGGAAGACCACATCACCCACCTCACACAAACGTTTGATATTCTCATGGAGTACAACATGAAGCTAAATCCGAAGAAATGCAGCTTTGGGGTTCACTCAGGAAAATTCCTAGGACATATGGTCAGTCAATGGGGGATTGAAGCGAACCCATCAAAGATTCAAGCCATGCTCGACATGCAGGCCCTCAGGAGTGTGAAAGAGGTCTAAAAATTAACCGGACGTTTGGCATCCGTAAGTCGGTTTATATCACGAACTGGGGACAAATGCAAACCTTTCTTTGATGCATTAAAGAAAGGGAAATTCCAGTGGACAGAGTATTGCCAAAATGCATTCGAGTCATTAAAGCAATACCTTGCAGATACTCAAACATTGTCTAAGCCTGCTCCAGGCGAACAACTTTATCTGTATCTTGCTGCATCCGAGCATGCAATTAGCGTTGTGCTCGTTCGGGCAAAGGGGACGACACACTTGCCCGTTTATTATGTAAGCCAAGTGCTCAAAGAAGCCGAGCTCCGGTACCCTCCACTGGAAAAACTTGCATATGCTCTCGTAATGAGTGTTCGAAAATTACGATCATACTTTTTCGATCACTCAGTCGAGGTATTAACTACATTCCCATTGCGACAAGTCCTCCACCGACCAGACACTGCGGGCAGATTACTCAAGTGGGCGGTGGAGTTAGGCCAATTTGGCATCACGTTCGCCCCGCGAATAGCAATGAAGGGCCAGGCTATGGCCGATTTCATGGTCGAGTTGACATATCCACAAATGCCCGAAAGAGCTGTCGACCAACCATGGCATATGTATGTAGATGGCTCATCAACAAGTTCAAGAGCAGGAGCAGGCGTGGTTCTCATCAGCCCAACTCGACAAACTTTCACAACAACCATTCGTTTTGATTTCCCAGCCCCAAATAATGAAGCCGAGTACGAAGCTTTGATCGCTGGGTTACACATGGCTATGACAATGGGAATTCAGAGGCTGATGATTTACAGCGATTCTCAAATAATTGTATACCAAGTAACAGACGAGTACGAGGCCCGAGGCGAACAAATGTCACAATATCAGCAACTAGCAAAGGAGTTTCTTGAACAATTCGAACAAGTTTACATAGAACAATTACCACGATTGGGTAATTCGTTCGCTGATGCCTTGGCACGCCTGGCAACAGCAGAAGGAGTGATGAACACGATGAACATTGTGGTCATCACAACTTGTTCGCCATCAATTCCCAGAGTTATGGTCGCCCATGTGACAGGCGAGCAAGAAACCTGGATGACTCCAATTTTAAATTACTTACAAAAAGGATTTCTCCCTGAGAATAAAGCACAAGCTACTCGCCACAGATTACAATCTGCTCGTTATACAATCTTAGACGAGCATTTATACAAAAGAAGTTTCTCACTTCCACTATTGAAGTGTATTACTCCTGAAGAGGGTCATGCAATTCTGGAGCAAATTCATGATGGAGTATGCGGAAACCATACAGGTGGGCTTGTCCTGGCACATAAAATTATCAGACAAGGTTATTACTGGCCGACCATAAAAAAATATTCGCTCGCGTATGCTCGCGCGTGCCATAAGTGCCAGGTACATGCCCCACTTATTCATAGCCCACCTGAAGAACTAGTGTCAGTTTACAGCCCATGGCCATTTGCTAAATGGGGAATCGATTTGATCGGCCCATTTCCTACTGGCACGTCGAGAGTAAAATATGATGTGGTTGCCATTGATTACTATACTAAATGGGTGGAAGCCGAAGCTATTGTTAAAGCCACCGAACAAAGAATGTGGAACTTTGTTTGGAAAAATATCATTTGTCATTTTGGGCTTCCCCAATCATTGGTAACGGATAATGGCAAACAGTTCGATGGAAGTGAATTCCGACAAAATTGTGCTCGCTGGGGCATAAAAAAGCATTACTCAACTCCGTATTATCCCCAGTCAAATGGACAATTTGAAGCCGTTAATAAAATTATCAAGCATACCCTCAAGGCCAGACTTGATAATTCCAAGGGGGGAGGATGGGCTGAAGAGTTGCCCGATATATTATGGGCTTATCGAACAACTTTCAGAACATCAACTGCGAAAACCCCGTTTGCCCTGGCATTTGGTGCGGAAGCTGTTATACCCGCAGAAATCAAGATTCCGAGTCATCGGAAAATGACTTTTGGAGAGCACATCAATGACCAGGCGCTCGCCCTGAGTGCAGACCTGTTAGAAGAAAGAAGGACGGAGGCTGATTTCAAGAACGCCATGTACAAAAAGAGATCAGAAAAGTTCTATAACTCCAAAGTCTGAACACGCAGGTTCAATGTGGGCGAGCTGGTTTTAAGACGAGCAACGGGGGTGCCAACTGGTGTGTTCGGTCGAGCCTGGGAAGGTCCATTCAGAGTTACAGAACGTTTATTAAACGGGGCTTATGATTTGGAAGACCTGAATGGAGTCCCATTGTCCTACTCGTGGAATGCGTCAAATCTGAAAAAATATTATCAGTAATGACGAGCATAACTGGCCGAGCACACTCAACCACTCAGGCTAAACGAGCATAACTGGCCGAACATAATCAGCCATTCAGCTAAGACGAGCAGGACAATCATGAAGGAAGAACACACCGTGTTCGACACAAATCTTCTAGAAGAAATTATGGCCAACACTATTGAAAGATAGAAGATACGTGTCAAAACAAGTTGAGAAGTGGTGGCAACCAAAAAAGGAACGTGTCAATCCTTGAATAAGAACTGGCAAAAAACCGAACAGATGTCAAAAGGAGGATTCAAAGCGGACATATGTCAAAAGGAGGAGTTAAAGCCAGAAGGCCAGCACCAACTAGCTATGCCAGCACCTGTTTGGGATAGTACTATAAATAGAGGCATATTGATAGCTGAGGAAAGTAGAGAAAAACAGAGGAAAAAGAACAAAATACTACAGTTATCGGAAGAAAGTTTGTTCTGTATGCCTCCAGACGAAGAATCCAGCACTCGATTCGGCAATCATTTTGCTGAATCGAGCATCTGTCCTAGCTCTTGTCCTAGTACGAGCTTTATACCATATGAGACACTCCGAGCACAGGTTGGCGCTCGTTACAGACTCAAGATGCTAGGGAGTCATGGTTGCCACTCCACGTTACTCACTGCTTATGCAGTAGTAAATCATTAGTCCCCTACGCATCCCCAAAATCTCCTCCGAAGGGGAGGGATGTCGTGGTATCCGCTCGAAACAACATGCGGATTCTGATGCTCAGGCATCTACTGAAGGGGACAAAATGGTGCGAGCTGAGGATTTTGCTCGCGCCTGATATAGGCGAGCAGGCGTGCTTGCCACATGCTCATGTCCGCAGCTGCCCGCATAATCACAACTTGTCCAGGAGGGACAAACACTTATGCTGCTGCTGCTTGAGCATGTTACTTAAAGAAGGGTAGACAGGCTGATGCGCCTCGTGCTTGTCAACATCAATTCCACGGACGAGATGAGGCCAGCTCATGTCTATTCAAGACAAGGTTTAAATTCAAAACCATAGTCTGATGTCTATAGTTATGTGTAATAGACAGTTTTCTTCAAATGTAAAGGTTGTAATAGAATACAACGTGTTGCAAAAACATTTTTGTTTGTTAAGATTTTCTAGTTAAAGCCTATCAGAGGTCGCACCTAAGTCGGACGACCCGAACAAAGACAAACGAGCCGAAGTCTGTGTTCACCTGACGAACCAGTTCGTACCCTGATACCCGCAGCAAAAAGTGAGTAATGGGTACGCAGTCGCAAAAGACGACTCGTACTTACAGATACCCGTAGCAAAATCGAGTGATGAGTATGGGGTCGCACCTAAATAAGACGGCCCGAGTACGAAGTGATCGTGCCTAAATAAGACGATCACAAACCAAGAAAGGGGGGTTGCATATAAGTTAACTCATCTGGTCGTAGCTAAATAAGACGATCAACCGATTGCACCTCAATAAGACAATCAAAAATGAAAGAAGTCAGGAGAGGACATAAACAAACACAATGTTCGAATTCATTCAGAAGAAAAGAGACATAAACTAGAAAGCAAGGCAAACATCAAGCAACACAAGTATCAGTCATTCATCAGCAACAACATTCATCCTCAACGATCAGGTTAGAGGAAATTGTTCAATATGCAAATTCAACCATTCAATTTAAAAGTTGTTCGAACAAAAAGAGAAGAAGGCAAAAAATTACACAAGTTCAGAAGAAAATGTTCGAGCAAGAAAGAAGAAGACAAAAATTACACAATAATTGTTCAGCAAAGCAAAAATTACACTAAGGAACAAATTCGTTGTTGGGGGTAGGCGGAAGCGAAGTGTCGAACAAATCATGCCCCATCTGCTCGGCCCCCTCAGGAACAACTCCTCCAGCATTGTCAGGCCTAATCTGCTCGCCAGCACTTTGCTCGACTTCGGGAGGTCCCCTTTGTTCGTCCTGTACCTGAACGAACCCGTGCTCGACTCGGTGAGTCTGGTCGACAGCATTAACAATGTCCGCATCCGAGCCATCTTCCTCATCCAAGATAGGATCATCAATCTAGATCCCTTCAGGAAGATGGGAGAAATCACCAGATCGCTCAAATCAGATATCGGAAGGTTGCGATCTGGGGGGTTGTCGATCAGGTACTTCTGAAAATGAGATATGAGCGGGGCAATTTGTTCGGCAGTAAGCGTGTGTCGAGCAGACCGGATGGCATCGACAAAGGCACATATGTACGAAAAGTTCGACATAGAATCAACATACTCCTCATTGTGTAACCTTGAATTTTCGAGACCCAAACGAGTGTTGGTCTCTTCAGCAATGATGAGTTGTTGACCAAGCAAATTCTTCTCGCATTCCATGACCTCGATGTCAGTTCGGAGTTTACGAAGCTCGACATTCATTTCATTCTGAACTCTCCTTATGCCGACCACCTCCTCCTGAGCAAGACCTAGCTCCTCCCTAGCCTGGCAAGCATCTTCCCGAGCTTGGCGAGCATCCTCTTGAGCCTTGCAAGCCTCTGCTTGAGCCGAGGATACCTGTCCCTGAGCTAACCTCAAATCATCCTGAGTTTTGCTCAGCTCGTTCACCTTCTCTTCAAAACTTCTGATGAGAGCCAAGTAGTTGGCATGAAGATTGGCGAACTCAGCATAAGCTTTCTCAAGGAGAACCAAAGATTGGCCCTGATGCACTAGGCCAAGTCACATGGTTTCCAAAGGTGTTGGACCCTTGGTGGCCTCTTCAAGCTCAGTAGTCCATTCTCGTATGGGAGTCTCGCATGCCTTCTGAACATGCTCGGGAATGCCAGGAACTTTGCGAACACTTGGTGAGCAGTAGTAATTTTTCAATTCTGGCATCAAAAGTGCCAATCTGCTCAACCTACATGTACACCCGAGCAAACAAACATGATAAAGCGACCAAAACCAATGAAAAAGGAAATACTCCAATAAAGTGAACAAAACGTACCTGTTCGCCCGAGCCGGATCACATCCCAAAAATGATTTATCCTCGGGGGACCGGAGCTGAGGGTTCAAAGGGGTCCAAGTTCGGGGTCCAGCAGGAGGTGGAGAAGATGTACCAACCTCCATTTCAACTATTTGCGCGACCGGACCGACCACGGAGGCGGCCATTCTGATCGCTTCGGCAGTGGGGGTCTCCCCAACAGCATCGATGCTCGTCGGAGCCTGGTCACTTGCCCCCTGCTCGTCAGGTTCCCTCCTTGTTCTTTTTGGCGACGGAGCCTGTTCGCTCACCCCCTGCTCGGCCGAACGAGTTGTCCTCTTCGGTTGGCTCGACTCCCTAGGTCCAGATGCAGCTGCTCGGCTCGCCTTTCTCACCCTGCTCACCTCCTCTCGATTTGCTCGTTGAGCATCCCGCTCGGCTTGAATTCGAGCAAGCTCCTGAGGTCTTTTTGTTCGAGCCATTTCAGTATGCTCGGTGGTACTCACAGCGACAGTGACGGCAGGGAAAGCTATAGACAAAACAGTTCATTATAAAAGAAAGAGAAGTTGCGAACAAAGAGTACAACACATATGCAAATGCAAAAAACAATCCTTACCTGCGGGATTAACAACAACAAGATGGTGAGGGGGCATGTACAAGCCTCCTTTCTTCCTTTGATCGGCGGTATTCAAAGTTTTCACAAATTATTCTAAGCGAGACTCAAGATCGATTTGCCAGATGCTGCTAAAATAACCGTCATTGGTCTCTTTGTCCGTCGCAGCTGGAATTCCTGAAATGGAGAATAAGTTAAAATCAGTTCAAGTTGAAGAGCAAAAGACACAAAAAATACTTACTTGGTAAACCCCAAAAATCTGTGGGGGATATCTAGCGAGCATCCGGTTCGCTTCCGTAAGTCGGGCTCTTCCAATCTCCCCAACGAACGAAATTTTTCTTCCAATCACTAATTTTGTTCGGCACATCCTCAATGATCTTGCACTTAGCATTTGCCTGCATAAACAACCATCCATGTTCGCCCTTGGGACGGGTCAAATGCACTAGGCGTGAGAGTTCAGCTGCTGTGGGATAATATATGGGCTTCTTTTTGCCGAACAAAGTCAAGAAGCTCATAATCATGTGCCACCGATTCGATTCGAACAAGCGTAATGGTAATGTTCCATTCTACGAGCAAACGCGAGTGATAGCGGATGGAGTGGGAATCGAAGACCCGCTTCCATTGTGTCCAAATTCACGGCAACACAACCCTCGGGGAGAGGTTGGTCTCCTCGCTCATCGGGACCCGCCCAGAAAAAAGACATCTTTTCGAGTTTCATAATTCCTATCTGGTGGCGAGCATATCAACATCAATTATGCTCGCAATTTTGCTCGTCGGTACTCATTCTCAACCCTAGTCCTATGAGGTTGTTCGGGCCAATCAAAATTATAGCGAGCATTATACTTTCGCTATATGTTGGGCTATGAGGAAGACCAACGGGGATATCGAGTTACGTGTTATGTTAAGCCGCCTAACCCTCTGTTCGACTCATCGACATTCCACGACCATCAAGAATTCCTCCCTCACATTATCATCATCCCTATTTACATCAAAACTATTTACAACCCTAGACCTAATTTGGGGTTGGGGCAAAGAATCCTCACTCGAATCATCCAAAAAATCAATGCGGGTTAAATCCTATCTAATTCATTTAGGGCAAGATCGAATCGGAGGAAAGAACGGCAAACGATCATTAACTTGCCAACCAGACCTTGATCCCGGGTATTTATCTCTCGGCGCATTAAGCGTCGCTTCTGGGATTGTACGAGAAAGGGGGAGGAGAAACTATGGTGGTCCGATTCTATCGAAGCAGAAGAATTTGAAAGAGAAACCATAATCGGAATTAAAGAGAGTATACAATAGTTACCTGAATGAGATCCTTCGCCGAAATGATAATGCCCTTGCGGAAGTTTGGACGCAGGAGAGAGAAGACAAAGACAGAGAGAAGAGGAAAAGAAAGGAAAGGATTTGAGGCGGCAAAATGAGGTATTTATAGATACCGGGTTTAATTTTGAAAATCCGGCACAGAAGACGAAACGACAATCACTACGGCCCAATCAAATTATAACAGCCGGGGCCCCATGATGAATATAAAGCGATCCGGCTGGGGGGTATTGTTGTGTTCGATATAATTATTCAATTTAATCGAACACGTCAAAGGGACACGTGTAATATTCAACTATTAAAATAACCATGCTCGATGGACAAGTGTGCTCGACGCTTGCCGACCAAACAAGTTTGTTCGCCAGCTCGCCACTTGTCAACCAAGCGAGCATGCTCGCCAACTAAAGTGAGTTTTGTTCACTAGCTCGCCGAGCGAACAGGTATGTTCGCCAGCTTACCGAGCAAACAGGTATAATCCCGCTTGGTTATCCATATAGCATATTTCGAAATTTTGAGAAAAAAGGGGAAAGAAAGATTTTCTTGATTTTCTTGAAAAGATATTATGAAAGATATGTATTTCTTGAAATACAAGAATATCTCATAAATTCAAGAAGATCCAAATCTTGGATTCTTGCCCTATTTTTTTCGAAAATATTCCATAAAAAGAGGAGGTGGGATTTTGTGGAATATTATAATTATGGGAAAAAGAATATAGGAGATATATTCAAGATTTCTTGGAGATCAAGAAAAGATTTTCCCACATTGTTTTTGCCCTAAAAATTCGACCACCACTCCTCTATAAATAGGGGATGATTCTTTCATTCCCAAGTACAATTCCATGTGCTGGAAAAATTAGTAAATCCACAAAGGTGGTGCAACAAAGTTTGTTTTCCTTTTGTTAATTGTTCGCAAGCGTCCTACCACCGGATAGTCGAGCAAGGATTAAGAGAATACTTGGAAAGTTCTTTTGGTGTGTCTAATCAACAAGACCATTGCCGTTCCAAGACGTATGTTCACGTAAACTCGTAGAATTTTCTCATGCGTAGGATTTACGTGAATTGATTATATGCATGATTTGTTGTTGGATTATTATTTGAATTAATATATGATTAATTCATACTAGTAATAATTATAAGAATTAAATTTGTATTTAAATATTTATCCCGAATAGATCCGTGCAACTTATTCCCCAACACGCACTTGGTGTCAAGGAGACCCACTCTTTTTTTTTGATCCTGTAAGTTTTTAAAATTGTGAAATTAGTTCAGAACCCGGCTCAAAGAGTTACCGAATCGATCTTTGCCACATGTGTATTTATTTTTCCTTTATGTAGTTCAATAACTTGCATCGTTTTTGAAATTGGTCTCGATTGTTTTTACTTTTTTTAATTTTGATTTTATAAATTTTTAAAATTTTAGAATTGGTCCAGATATTGACTTGAGCAGATTTTTTTTTCATTTATTTTTAATGCACCATATGGCATTTTCATATTTCTTTTATGGGTGTTGCCATGATGGGCTCCTTGGGAACAATTTCATGTATTTGAAGCCTTGTTGAAGGCTTGAAGCGAAAAGCTATTCCAAACACAAACAGAAACATGCATGTACAATTTTATATTTGATATCTTTCATAGCTTACCACCTCTTATTGATATTCATATGCATCAGCCAAACTATATGTAACTCACAAAGTAGAGAGAAAGAAGATGCTACAAGTTTAAAATATAAATGACAATATAATCTTAATCACAAAGTATTGCATATTGATGTAGCAAGAGACATGAATTAAAGTGAAAAATAGATAAGCAATGTTGTATTGTATCCTAAGATCTGAAAAAAAATAAAAATAGATGATAGCCAAACGAGCTACACGAAGAAATTATTACAACACTAGAATGAAAAACCAATAGTTTTCAACTTCTCTTTCTCAAATTACCTACAAGAATATCAATATGAACATTGTCGCCACTAGTTATTTTGACAAATATCAGACCTACTAAGGCCGAAATAAACAGCATGCCAAAACTCAGGGCTTGGAAGATCAGAGAACAAAGGATCTAAAAAATCTTGGCCGTCCGGATGGAACAGCGCGCGTGGTGGCAGGACTCGACTCTTCAAATAGCACTGGGCAAGAAGAAGAAGAAGATGGAGCATTGAAATCAAGGTTCTGCTCGTTATTGGTGCTGCACGCAGTAGATACTTGTGCGGGGCAGTTATGTGTTGCTACTGCTGCTATTCTACTCGTTTTTAGTTTATACTTCTGAAATCATTCACAATAAAATGCAATTAACATCAATCTTGATAGATACAAATATTAGTTTAGTTGGGACCAAAATGAACGAGAAACAAACCTGCAAATGGCTAGAAACATTCTCTCTTGTCAGCGATGACTCGTTCATCAAGCCGTGTATTAGCTTTGGAGTAGCTTCTGCAAGTGAAATACGACAGAATGAATTAATAATAGATTCCCACGACAATTTAATTAATGATGGATGGATGGATGGATGGATAGAAAGAAGACTTACTGTCAATGCCGATCTCATCCACAGCTTTCACGAACTTGTTATGAAGTTCAGGGATCCAAATGAGCTTAGGTTTCTTGGCAGAGCTGGAAAAGCCACCCACAATTTCCAAGTCCTTTCTTTTCTTTCTAGAATTCGAACCATCTTCAGAAATCGAACCACCCATAATAAGGCTATCTTCGAATTCATATTGTATCTGCATTCTTTTCTTGAACACGTGTAGCCATATGTACTGTAGGTCCTTCCTTCTTATAGGCTTTACAAGGTAATCACAAGCGCCACATTCAACCCCTTTCATCACCTTGCTCGTTTCTTCATCTCTCGACATTACTAATTAATATATCATAAACAAACTGGATTAAAACTAACATTTATATACATACATGTAGAGAGGGAAAGAAGAAGAAGTAGACTCACGTATCACTGGAATTTCCAAGTTGAGACTAATATATTTAAGAAACTCGAAGCTATCCACGTCGCCCAGGTTCACATCAGTCATTACAATGTCAAACGTAAACCTCTCGTTTTTATTTCCAAGCATATAAATTGCCTCTGTCGCTGAGTTGCACGACGTTACTGAAACTCACAAAATCCATAAGTTAATTACACACACAACATCGAGAGACTCTCTCAACATAATTCAAAAGCAATTTATAAAACGCGTCTAAATTCTTAACCAAAACGTGTTCTAATGTAGATGAAAAGTCAAGGAAAAGTCCCCAGATTCTCGAATCAAGGATTTCAAAGGCAGAACTTATATAAATTCATGTAAATTCAAAACAATAATAAATTTGCAATCACTAAAAGTTAAATGTCAATGTTAGAAATTTCAAGTTCATAATCGACAATGTTGCAAGGCATCTCACATTGTAATTTGCATGCATTAAAAATAACATAGAAAAAACAGAGAAATTGATTAATGTACCTTTATAGTCACACATTGTAAGCATCCTTTCAACACTCTTCAACTCCTGCATATCATCATCTACAACAAGGACACGAACATCCGCTGGACAAAATTCAAATGAACCCATCGATCAAAACTGAATTTTCACTATTGAGTTCTCTGTATAATTTTCTAGCGATGAATTTAATTGAAAATACTTGTGAGAAGAAAGGGAGAATGTATGAGAGTGAGTCTGATATTTATAAGTAGATGATTACGCGGTTACTAAATATCTATCTTATCTAATATCCTTGATTTTCATAACAGAATGGTGGACATATAAAAGGAAACAAGAGAGTTCGAGATTGCTTCTTTTTTTTTCAAAATAAGAAAATCACACGAGAGATTCACTGTAACAGAATCAAAAAATGGATAATGTAAAAAAATAAAAAATATCATGAAGTGGGGATCAAGGCGACACCCCTTATCTATTAATTATAGAGATAAGCCCTAAATCAACACGCGCTAGCTAATTTAACCCCAATCGGTCTTTACAAAAAAACTGAATTTCAAAACACCAGAAATCACCTATAAAAACTGTATTTCTCAACATTTATTGAACAGAGAGAGCTCACCTTGTAGTGATCTGATCACTACTGCTACTGTCATACATATTTTTTATGGGTAATTTCTAATAAAATGAAGATATATGAATAAAAGAGAAAAGATAGAGAGATTGAAGGGGGAGGAGTTACAGAGAAATAGAGAGAGACAGAGAATGCCGAGAACGGCGATAAGAGGAAGAAGACTGAAATTGTTTCTGCTTACCCATTTCTCTGCAGGATTCCCCTATTTAATCATAGGTGCAACAATACAAACACAAATGGGCTTAAACATGAGATAATAAGGTCCAACAGAAATATCAACTAAATTGGCTGGTCCCTTAATGAAAATAATAATTAACATAAGTCCAATTATATAACCCAACTCATGATCATGACAATACTCCCCGTTTTTGAGATCCTTGTCCCCAAGGATCTAGGATGATGTTAAGCTAAAAAATGAAACAGCCAAACGGAAATGGATGGGTTCAGCGGTAGAGAATTGTTTTTCTAGTGCCCCTTTTCGGGTGACCCTCTCAACATCCTCTGGAAGATCTAAATAACCAGCTCCATAGTATACTTCAACATGACCACTGTTGTAATGCATCAAATTTCCAAAGAGGTTGATATTGTAATCAAGAGCCAATGCAACTAGCACACTGAACTCCTGCCGCGAAAAAGCATGACAAAAAACACATGGTACAATGCTCCAATGTGGCCCAATTGACTTGCATATAGGTGGTGGATAAAAAGTAAGCTGCTTGAAGAATATGCCAACTTAGTAATGGTGACTCCAAAGTTTTTGGCTACACAATCAGCCATCAAATTACAATGCCAAGATTTGACAATTCACCACCATGCCCAATGGAAGTCACGAACCATGCCAATGTATACCCTATTGATTTCTCACTTAGCGGTCATCCCACCAAGCATCCCCAATGATAAGGGTATCGATAGTTCGAGCATTGCAAAGAACTACACTTGTAATACCGAGAGCCTCTCCAAAACTCCACAAAAAAACTGCAAGCAGCCTAGTATCAATCATAATCCCCATCATTTTCTATCACAGAGCCCCTAAGCTCCAATTTGATTACAACCATAGAATTTCGTGGACATCTCTCACTTTGAATGAGCCTTGTCCCCATGGCTCGAGAGTCGGATTTTCGCTGCCTATATTTTTAGTTGCCAACCGCATCCTATCATAATTAAGATAGTACACAAGGAAGAGTGATGAAACACCAGAAGCACTCACTTCAACATCTAACACGTCAACGAAAAATACCACATAACCAATTTCTCCAAGCTTAATGACACCTCTATTTTTTATTATAGAAACTTCTTCAATTGCCATTAAGAATGGCAAATCATTTTGTCTGTGAGGAGTTGATATGTAAGCATTAACCTCGTCCCTCAATGTCGTCCTTGAGAAACCTTTTCTTGAGTCAGGATACCCAACACCAAATACGTAGATGAACTCTTCAAGTACCAACATAAATTGAAGTATGCATAATGCAACCATAGCTCCACCAAAAGACTGAAGGATACTTATCCTATATTGGAAAAATTGGCTGCTAATACTCATAAAGCACTCATAAATTCTATCATCACCTAGCCTGATTTTCAAAAAAATTCCATGCACAACCAATTTAGAAAATAAGAGCTCTAGTGAACCCATCACAATAACACCACCAGCAGTAACAATCATATTCACATTTACGCTTTCCCCAAAGTCACAAAACAACTCAACATCCCAATATGTAATACCACCCCTGATATAATTATCCACATAATATGCATCAACTCCTTTACCACTATCACTATCAATAAGCATTTTCGAATTCAACATCACAGGCATTTGCAATTTCTCATAGGCTCTTACTATTGAAATCATAGGGGGAGGCCAAAACTCATCACCGAAGAATTCATAAGAGGGAAGTAATTTTCTTACCTCTTGTTCCATTCCATCAATTTCAGGAACTCGTTTCCGGGCATTTGTCTGAAATTTTTCCTAGCCTTCTTTACCAAAAAACTCTCTCACCATCTGTGGCATCTTTAACGGATGAGTATCGGCAAGAAAATGACGATTTGGTATTGCTCCGAGCTGTTTCTTCACACCCAAACCCATACTCTTCTTCACGGTATCCTTCAATGCCACACAACCCTCGATAGTATATCCAACCCAATTCCCATCCCCATTAACACTCCAATTAATCAAACCCATCGCCATCTTGAAGACGCGCCAGTTACTACAATTCCCTATTTCCTTCACACTCATGTAATTGAAAAACTCCTTTCCCACATCAGACATACGAATGATTCCATCAAAATTACTACTACAATTTTTCACATTATCACAACTATTATTTTCCACAATCCAAAATCTAGGATGAAACCCACCAAACATAGGAAATATGCATGACAAGAATAATCAGTTTATACAAGTTAAGTTAATTAAATTTATAAGTGTATATCTCATTTTTCTTGCACTTAACACTTATATATATACCTCCATTCATACATGGCCTACCAAATCGACTTATGTTTATGTTTTTAATGTAATGAGAAGTCAAAGGAAAAGTCTCGTACATATATTTCTAAAATACATTATGAGTGCACGGTGCACCCGAGTGCACATGAGACCAACTATTTTTTTGAAACAATCTATTTGATTTTATTACAATAATTCAATGATAATTTTTTAATAAGGTAAGGTGCAAATTCAACCAAAAAAAATATAAGCAAGTGAATTGAACTCATGACTTTTAATTATTGTGCTTGTCTATTGCATCAAACTTAACACCCTTCCAGTCTCACATAATAACGTAATGAGAAGTCAAGAAAAAGTCTCGTGCATATAATTTTACTATTAATTCAAATGCTCAAATTAAAGCATTTCAAATTGCATCTTATAAATTTTTAAAACAACTTATAAAATAATAAAATTTATAAGATATTTAAAATAAGCTTATCAAACGGACTTTTAATCGAAGAGTTGGTTAACGAACTAATATGCATGACAAGAATAATAAATGTATACAAGTTAAGTTAATTAAATTTAAAGTTCGATGAGTAGGTTAATGGACAAATATGCATGACAAGAATAATCAGTTTATACAAGTTAAGTTAATTAAATTTAGAGTTTTTTTGCACTTTTGGTCCCATGAACCACACCATGTTTTCAATCTAGTCCCACTCTTGTGAACTAGTCCCACAAAAATTTTAATTTGCAAATATGGTCCCACAATTTACCAAGTTTGCACATTTGGTCCCAAAATTAAACGGTAACAGCGACGGCATCTAGTTAACCGCTAAACGGACAATCTTTAAACGATAATTAATATGTGTTAAACATTAATCTGTCTTAACAAATTAATTGAGTTTTTTTATACTTTTGGTCTCATGAATCACGCCATGTTTTCAATCTAGTCCCACCACTGGCAGAACTAGTCCCACAAGAATTTTAATTTGCAAATGTGGTCCCACAATTTACCAAGTTTGCACATGTGGTCCCAAAATTAAATGGCTCTTGACGGCATCTTAACTAACCATGAAACGGAAACTGTCAAACGTATAATTAATACTCCCTCCGTCCCAATTTTTAAGAAACTCTTTTCATTTTTTTCTTAATTTTTTTGTCTCAATCTTTAAGGAACATTTCTTAAAATGGATATACTCATTTTATCACTTTATCACATAAAATACTACTCCCTATGTCCTAACTTTGATTGTCCACTTTCGGTAGATAGCCGTCCTAATTTTGTTTGGTCATTCCTAATAAGAAAATAAAGCAACTTTCAATTCTATTTAATATTATTATTCCCTCCACCAAATCCACTTTACACCATTTAATACTATTATTTATCTCCACTAAATCCACTTTACACTATTTAATATTATTTATCTCCTACTTTTCTTAATTTCTGTGTCTACAGTATTTGCCTATTTGGCCAATCAAAATTAGGATGGAGGGAGTAATAACCAACTCTTATTACCCCCAACTACCCATCACTTTATCACATAAAATACTATGAGTACCAAAATAGGACTCACATTAAGATGCAAGAAACTAACCACACCACTATAGGGTCTTAGATGCAAGAATGATAAGTAGTATAATAAAAATCAGTGGAAAAATCACTCATTTATTCTGTTTTATCTATTTAGCAGATATGAAAAACTAGGTTTTGGGAAAAAATTGTGGGAAACACTTGATTTTCCCACCAATTTTTATCAAATTTGAATTCAATGGGACTAAAAGTGAAAGTATATTGGCGCCAAAAAACGTGATTAGCTGAAAATTGGCGCCAAAAGAAATGGAGGGAAGAATTTTGGGTTTTTGGAACCTATGGGACCATATGTGCAAGTGGGCTCACGTAAGTTAATTGGTTAATTTTGTGTTAATTATGTTTCATAACTTATGGGACTAAAAAATGCAAGTGGTTAAAAGGTGGTTAAGCTTTAATTATGAATTAATTATGTCCCATAACTTATGGGACCACATTTGCAAGTCGATTTAACGGTTTCCGTCAAGGTGGGACCACATTTGCAAATTAAAATTCTTATGGGACTAGTTCTCATCAAGAGTGGGACTAGATTGAAAACATGGTGTGGTTCATGGGACCAAAAGTGCAAAAAAACTCATTAAATTTATATGTGTATATCTCATTTTTTCTTGCACTTAACACTTATATATATACCTCCACCATCAATCACCTCCATTCATACATGGCCTACCAAATCGACATGCATATTTATTGTTTTTCATATTTCATAACAGCCATATGTTGATTTTTTTTTTTTTGCAACTTCATGGATTTTCCTAAATGTAAAATGTAGTCGAAATTATTTCTTAACTGTGTGGGGTAAGGGAATCGGTGTCCTTCGGCGTTCAACTACTCATAGTTTTTTGTTGGATTTTCAGGTACGAATATGATACATTAGAACTCAAATCTTGTTGGGTTTCCAAATTATGCAAGATGCTACAAAATATTAAAAAAAAAAATATATATCTTAATCACATAGTATTGCATATTGTGGAGCAAGAGATATGAATTAAAATGAAAAATAGTTAAGCGTGTTTTATTGTATCCTACGATCATGAAATCAAAAAATGGATGATGGCCAGATGACAATTTCTTCAATACTAAACGAAGAAATCATTACAACTCTAGGATGAAAAAACCAATAGTTTTTCCACTTTTCTTTCTCAAATTATCTACAAGAATAGCAATATTAACATTGTTGGCACTAATTATTTTGATATATATAGCACATCGCCGAGCATGAACTATTGATGCAACAACAAGACCATTAAAATCGAGCGCGCCAAAATTCTGCTTCTTAATTCCCGGTGCTCCACACCGTAGATATTTATGCGAGAAAATTCACAATTTTTGCTACATATTATGACTTATATTCAGTAAAAAATGTGTTTTTGTGTTAAATTATTAGGTATAAACTTTCTGCTTCTTTCATGTTGATGCTACATTTTAATTTTCTTTTATACATGATGCGAATTGCCTAATGAGATACCTATGTTAGTCCTTAAAGGGACTATAGTGCTGAAATTTGTAAATAGTGAGGACTAATTTCAAAAATAAAATACTAAGGGGGCAAAAATTAAAATTGGTACAAGTTGAAGGACAAACAAATTGTACTTATCCTTATTTTTAATAGGGACTAAGGTTTTTAGCCCAATAACTTTGGGCCGTTTTGAATTTGGTCCCGCACATATCAGGTTATAGTATTGTCACGGTATGTTTCGATCTTTTTTTATTTTAGTCCCGAATAATCAACCCGGTTGGTCAATTGGTAACTGTCCACGTGGAATTTTATTTTCATTTCTCCTTTATTTTTGGTCCGTCATTTATATATTTCCTATTTTTATTATTGATTTATTTTTATTCAATTATTTAACAAGGTCGGCACGGTTAGGGTCAGTTAAGGAATACCTTGCACCTAACAAGACGTTAAGGAATAAATAAGCATAACAAATATGGAAGGGAGGAAGTTTGAAAAATACATAACACTAATCATAACCCAGTTAATGTTACTAAGTCCAAATTATGTAGGGAAAACAGAGGTAAAACTTGGGAAAGAAATAATTAACATAAAATTGAAGGATCGATCTAAAATGTAAATGCTGTATTTATAATTTCAGCCAAGAAAATAAGGGGATTTCAGGTTATAGAATTCCTTCTCACTTTTTTTCACTCCGAATAGAGCATAATTGAAGGATGAAGGTGGCGCTGCCACTGGATGGGGCGGCGGAGAAGAGTCTTTAAAATGGCCTTAATGGTGATGGGTCTTTTGTTATGACCCGAATCCCTAAACCCGACTCGAAAAACCGACCCAACCCGAAACCCTATTAAATAAGTGAATAAAAATAAACAAAAAATAAAAAATAGAAGATACACACACCCTAAAAAATAAAGGAGAAATGAAAAAACATTCCACGTGGCGGTTGACCGGTTAGAAAACCGGTTGGTGCCAGTTTTTTTGGACTAAATTCAAAAATAGGCGAAACATACAGTGGCGATATAAATTCTGAAATCTAAAGTACCAATTTTAAAACGATCCAAAATTATTGAGCTACAAAAAATTCAATAATTTTTAATAGAAATTAAAAGAAAGTATTATTTAGAAGTTCATTTGGGGAAAGAGTAACATTCTTGTGAATTAGGTTTATATATTAACTCCATCATTGTTATGCACAAATGATACTAAATAGTATACTTCTACAAACACGGAATATCGAAGAACAAAGAATCAGTACTAATCCGCCAAAGATTATACTCGACTATATTAAGTGCACTCCCTATCTTGATAACTTTGTTTTTAAGGAATTCAATTACTAAATAAGTATTCAAATACAACCTCTAAAAAGAGAATAACTGGTTTTAAGGATGCAAGTAGTAGTTTGGTGACTGAGATATCATTTTTCAAAGATCATCCATACATCTTTTCCCCAATTAAAACTTAGAACAATAAATCAAGACACAACCGCATTATACACGTTTCCTATATATCGGAGCTCTCGAATCCATGACAAAATTTAACTAAATCATTTCCACCAAAATCACAATAGAAGAACTTCAAATTAACCATAAAATTCACAGATTCAGGGCACATGACGATGAAAAAATAAATAAAAAGTTCAACAGATCAAACTACAAACAACTGGAACAAAAAAGTAAACTCCGATAACAAAACAAAAAAAAGGATTTAAGCTCACCTTCGATCTGCGTTTTGCTTGTGAAATTTGAGCTCGTTAGTAGGGGATGACTCACTGCAGTACAAAATGGTAGGTGGAATATCCATAACAATAATATTGAAAAAATAGAGTACAACGCGAAAATATTTAAAATAATGTGAAAGAACCTTATTTAGATTATATTTTCACCACATCACCTGCAATACATAAGCAGTTGCCAACTTTATTTTCTTCAACCTTGTGTAGATTACATTTGATGGTAATTAATTATTTCTGATCCGAAGAAGATAGAAGATGTAGTGCAAAAAATGTTTTGAATCTTCTTCGGGTAATTCAGTCACTAACATACATAATTGATATAATTTATACAAAAAGATGTGATTATCATTAATTAGAAGAAATTATGGAATGGAAGTGGGGGAAGGAAATCCGAACCAGATTGTTGGAGAGATGATGGGTGACAATGGGCGTCAACAGCTTCCCATCTAACAATTTGCTCACCATATTTGTGGTAAAACAGATCAGCGGCCTCTCCTTGTGCTTCCATGGATCATCACATCTTTTAGATTGTCAATAGATCTCGAACAACCTGATCGACCATGATCGAGATAATATTGCTCAAATTCGTATTCCTATTTCTTTCTGGATAATAAACATCTGAGACGTTTCCTCAACTGCTCATTCCAAAACCCCATCTCCTCAAACCTCGTCGCCAGAGAAGAATACTTGCCCTTCCAATTCCACCGGCATCCCTACCGCTGGTAACTCCTTCTTTTTGCTGTTGTCTTCTCGTGATATAACATCAACCAGATTATAAACTTCTGAGATAGTAACGTGTGGCGAGTTTGATGAGCCGAAGCGGTTTGAGAATTGGCGAACGAAAGGTTGCCTTTTCAGTTCAAAAACAAAACGTACTGATTGGTTTTTCTTAATAGAAAACCTATGTTTGATGTTATTATTTTCACATTAACATGTCAGATATTTTAATGTAACACATGGCGTAAGAATTCTGACTCAGATTGACACATGTTACAAGGAGCTTTGTTTTGAATCGACACATGGCAGCATTTTGGAGGTGGAATCCTCCTTTTATAATATAAGATTCTCAACTTTAGTTTATTTTATTTGAGGAAGCAGATTACATGGAGAAATCAAAGCAGCGGTTGTTACTTGGGGCGATCCGTCTCCAGCGGTTATGCTGACCACCGCCTTTCGTCTCCGTCTCTTCGGGAGGTCAACTGAATTTAGTTTTTGTGACATATTGGACGATAGACGACAAGTTATAGTTGGAGTCAGTCTCCAGGTGGGAGATTGTTGGGATTGTTAGAGCCTGATCGAAACCGGGATGCAGAGCGCTGGAGGCGCTCGACCAGACTCGTGGTCGAGCACATCTGCTCGATCGAGCGCACCCCTTTCCAGCCCGCACTAGGCGCTCGACCAAGTGATGAGCTCGAGCAGTTTCGCTCGACCAAGGCCCGTGGTCGAGCGGTTCCGAAGGCCTGAACGCGGATTTAGGGTTTTGGCCCAGAAACTAGTTCCACTTGCAAGATTTGGTATGATAAAACTTATGAACCTCCCAAGGGGGCAAATCGAACAAGCGTACTTGCACACGATTCTCCGTATTAAATCTTAGCAATCGCATGTGACCAATAATATTGCCCAAGATATAAAGTATTGAATCTCGTTGATTCTCTACCCGTAATAAGTCAAAACAATAATTACTAACCACACGTGATCCTATTTAAGGGACGAAGATTAAGAAATAACGAACCACTGAGGTCTAATTCTTCCTAGTTCAGTGCTGAAGAATTTGTCCTCCTGTAGGTCCTATCCAGTGCATTAGTCATGCACTAGTGTAATCTCTTGGTCAAGACAAGCCAATCTGAGCCTTACACTTCAACCTTTCACGATGGATTGTTCATTTCCATCTAGGTCGTGAATGGTGTACTTTTGGTTACAAGGAACTGTTAATTTAATCTTCTGTGATCTGGTATCACTAAATTAACTACAATGTAACACGTACTAATTATTGAACAGTTATGCAGTAAATATATGTAACATTCGATGATATTTAAAGCATCAGTGATAAATAATTTATTTTAGTAAATAAGACCGAAATTCAGTTTGATTATACAAAGTAAAAGCATACTTTCCAGTATAATCCCAACAATTTCCCACTTATACTCAAAGTCTGCTTTTAAGTATACTACAGCATGTCTCGTGTAGTTCCTAATACGTGACATTAGATGTCACCTGCACGAACCTAATAATATCTCCCACTTATACTCAAAGCAGATTGGCAACGGTCTTGACACCTATTCCTTCCACATGTCTCTCGAATGTATTCTGAGGCAGACCCTTTGTGAATGGATCTGCTAGGTTGTCTTCTGACGCGATCTTTGCCACCTCTATATCTCATCTCTTAACGATTTCTCGTATAAGATGGTATTTCCTTTCAATGTGTTTGCTGGCCTTGTGGGCTCTTGGTTCCCTTGAATTTGCAACTGCTCCGGCATTATCATAATAAACAGTGATTGTGTTGGGCAAATTCGGAACTGCATCCAAGTCCACTAGGAAGTTCTTGAGCCAAATCGCTTCTTTCACTATCTCGCAAGCAACTACATATTCGACTTCCATGGTAGAATCAGCGATGCATTTCTGCTTAACGCTTCTCCATGTCATGGCTCCTCCCCCCATGCAAAACACACTATCGGAGGTAGATTTTCTGAAATCTAAGTCTGATTGGAAATCCGAGTCCGTGTAGCCGATGGGGATTAGACTATCTGGCTGATAAACCAACATTCTATCTCGAGTTCTTTTCAGATACTTCAGAATGTTTTTAACTGCCGTCCAATGTTCTTTCCCCGGGTTACTTTGATATCTTGCCACCATGCCAACAGCAAAGCAGATATCCGGTCTCGTGCACAACATTGCATACATAAGGCTTCCGACAACCGAATCATAAGGAATGTCTTTCATGTCATCTATCTCCTTTTGTGTCTTAGGGCACATTTCCTTGGATAGATGGATTCCATGTCTGAGAGGTACGAAGCCTTTCTTGGAATCCTGCATGCTGAATCGCTTAAAGACATTGTCTATATATGAAGCTTGCGATAAGCCTATCATCCTTTTCTTGCGATCTCGAGTGATCTTGATCCCAAGGATGTGCCCGGCTTCCCTTAAGTCCTTCATATCAAATTGTTTTGAAAGCCATGCCCTTACGTCTAACAATACCTTTACATCATCTTCGATGAGTAGAATATCGTCTACGTATAGTACTAAGAATACCAATGCAGTTCCGACACACTTCTTGTACACAAAACTTTCGAACTCATTTTGATCAAACCCATAAGACTTTGTTACATGATCAAAACATTGATTCTAAGCTCTGGATGCTTGTTTGAGTCCGTAAATGGACTTTATGAGCTTACAAACTAGGTGTTCTTGGCCTTTTTCAGTGAAGCCTTGGGGTTGTTGCATATAGATTTCTTCATCAAGACTTCCATTAAGGAAAGCCGTCTTGACATCCATTTGCCAGATTTCAAAGTCGAGATGCACGGCAATCGACAAGAGAATTTGGATGGACTTGAGCATTGCTACAGGTGAAAAGGTTTCCTCATAGTCGATCCCTTCTTTCTGAGTATAACCTTTCGCCACAAGCCTTGCCTTGAAGGTTTCCACCTTCCCGTCCGGTCCTCTTTTTCTCTTGTACACCCACTTGCAACCAATGAGTTTTGACCCCATTAAGTGGTTCGACTAGCTCCCATACTCTGTTATGATCCATAGAACCCATTTCAGATTTCATTGTTGTTTGCCAAGAAACTGCATCCTTGTCTTGGATTGCCTCGTCGTATGTCCATGGGTCTGATTCATCTTTTCCGGGAATCAAGTCCGAGGACTCTCCTATCCCCATGAATCTCTCGGGCTGTCTAACAACCCTCCCACTACGACGAGGTTCCAGTTGTGTAAGTGTGTCGTTTGGTATGTCATCTTGTACAATTGGCAATGAGGTTAGCCCCCTTAGCTCATTTAAGGTAATCTCACTTCTGGGTCTTCTTTCGTTCATATAGTCTTCTTCCAAAAATCTAAAGTGGGTGCTTATTACCACCTTTTGATCTTCGGGACCATAGAACATACACCCTTTTGTTCCCTCGGGGTATCCTATAAACAACCTTAATTCTGATCGAGGATCCAATTTTCCGGCTTCCTTGTCCAACACGTAGGGCGGACACCCCCAAATTCTCATGTGTCTCAAACTGGGCTTGCGCCCAGTCCACAATTCTTTGGGAGTTTTGAGAACCGATTTGGATGGCACCAAGTTCAGAATGTAAGCCGTTGTTTCTAAGGCATGACCCCAGAACGACTGGGTAGATCCGCATAACTCATCATTGATCTAACAATTTCTAAAAGAGTTATGTTTCTTCGCTCTGCAACCCCGTTTTGTTGAGGGGTTCCGGGTGCAGTTAGCTGGGATACAATCCCTTCATCTGACAAGTAGTTCAAAAACTCATCACTGAGGTACTCGCCTCCACGATCGGATCGTAGAGACTTGATACGTTTTTCCCTATGATTCTCTGCTTGAGCCTTAAATTCTTTGAATTTCTCAAAGGTCTCAGATTTATGCTTCATAAGGAAAATATAGTTGTACCTTGAGTAGTCATCAATAAAAGTGACGAAATACTCATAACCTCCTCTTGTTTTGGTTGACATTGGACCACATACGTCTGTGTGAACGATTTCTAACACTTCTTTGGCTCTATTCCCCTTGGCTCCAAATGCCCTCTTGGTCATTTTACCCTCCAAACATGATTCGCAGGTTGTGATTGGTTCAACTTGGAGAGACTCCAGTGAACCGTCTTTTACCAACCTTTGGATCCTCTTTGGATTAATATGTATCAATCTTAGATGCCATAGAAGTGTCTCGTTCACGTCTGATGAACGTTTTCTTTTATCGGAAATAGTTGATGTGTTATAGGATGCATTTCGTGAGTGGTGTGCACAGTTAATTGTATAGAGATTATTCGACAACGTTCCATGACAGATAAATTTATCATAAAGAGAAATGGTAACAACTTTATCAAAAGTAACCGAATATCCATCAAGGTAAAGTTTAGAAATCGAAATTAAATTCTTTCTAAAACTAGGAACGTAAAGAACATCTCTTAAAATTAAAACTTTGTCTTCAAAAAATAGGTGCACTTCTCTCACTGCTTCAGCTGCCACTCTCGTAGCATCGCCCAGTGTGATGAGGATCTCACTCCCACTAAGTTGTCGGGTTCGCTTGAACCCCTGTGAAGTGAAACAAACATGATCAGTGGACCCCGTATCCACCACCCATAAATGGGAGGCATACGCCGCTAAGCAAGTTTCAACAACTAGTGCGTGAGAATTACATTTCTTTCCATTCCCTTTGGGTTTGGAACAGGCTGACCTCGAGTGTCCTACTCCGCCGCTTTCCAAAACTTTCCTCATGCTTGATTTCATGCTCTTATTTGGTGTTGAGTCTGCTTGGTTTAACTTTCTTCTCTTTTCATCATCCTTATCACCACTTGACCTAGGATGAAGAGAAAATTTTCGTTTTCCCAAGTTCTTTTCCTCGCGCTCCCTCTCCCTTTTAACCAAAGTGAGAGAATTTACAAGATCATCCACTGTAAAATCTAGATCTTCCAACAGATACTCAAGATAGTGGTGATTATAGCTCTTTGGTAAGGATTGGAGAATGAAATCAATCTTAGTCTTGAAATCACATTTTTCGCCGAGGATCTCAAGCTCCTCAAATAGCACCATAACCCTAAGAACGTGTTGAGCTGCAGTCGTCCCTTTTTCCATTTTTAATTCAGCCATTTCTTGCTTCACACTTTGGATTACCATACGGGTCGGATGTGTGAACATCGCTTCGAGATTCTGTAAGATGTTTGCAGCTGACTCATATCCTTGGTGAAGGCGTTTCAACAAATCTGACAGATGTGCCAGAATTGTATCCTTCATCAATTCATTTGCCAACTCCCATTCACCATACAACATTTCGTCCCATATTCTGGCGTCCTTAGCTGGTTTTTCGGGTTTTGGTGTATCAAGTACCCATTTGGAAGATGATGCGGCTAGGACAGGTTTTAGTTTGTATATCCAATCAATATAGTTTTCACCAGTAAGCAAATTGTCTTCTGAGTTAGTTCACAGAGGCACCCAAGTTACATTATAAGACAATTCCAGTTAAATGTGGAATAAAATTAAAAGTGAAATTGGTATAGCTGAAGTGGTTGGTGACCCACTACCTAAGCCGAAATGTCCTGGGTTCGAGACACCTAAGTTACATTATTAGACCATTCCAATACAGACATGAATTATTTGAGATTTGCACTTTATTTTTATGTTATATTTAATCCTTACAAGCTGACCTCACTGAGCTAGTGGTTTTGCTCATACCATACATTTAATATTTTCCAGATTAAGAAAGAGTGCGGTGGAGGGATGGTGGATGTATCTTGAGGAAAATTATTTTCATGTTGATTTATTAATATTAGCATTTAAATTTAAATTGTATTTTAAACTTTAGCCACATCTCCATGAGAAATTTTGAATCTTTAAATTCTTATTTATTTATTTTTTCCGTTTTCCGCTGCAAATTCTTATAAAATTTATGCATATAAAGCTTACGAAAATCGGGATGTGACAGTTCAGGGGATGAACGAAATGAAATTATTTTTGGAATGGATCGAATTAGTTGGTGATGGAAGTATAGGTACAAAAACTGATTATGGTTCAAATATTATCGTCCCTGATGATATTTTGTTGAAATGTGGTGATGATCAAATTGCTTCTATAGTTGATTGTATTTATCCGGATTTTAAATCGAGGATGTACGATCACGATTTTTTATAGGAAAGAGCTATACTTGCGCCGACACTTGACGCTGTTAAATCTATTAATGATTACATGGTTCAGTTAAATCAAAATGAGTCTTGCTGATGTTCTTACTCCCGAGTTCCTCAACACTTTGAAATTTTCCGGTATGCCCGACCATGAACTTAATCTCAAAGTTGGAACGCCTTTTATGTTGTTGAGAAATATAGATCATTCAAGAGGATTATGTAACGGAACCAGGTAAACTTTTTATTTTTTAATTAATATATTTTTTTAACAAATATTTACCATTTATTTTAAGATTAATTTTATAATTTTATTGTAGGTTGGTGGTCACTAGGTTGAGTGATAGATTGATCGAAGGTAAAGTTCTTACTGGCAGCAGCGCTGGTGAACTAGGATTGATTGTTAGTGTTAGTGTCCTAGAGACAATCCATTGTAAGGACATAATACTCGATAATATTCAGTTTGAATTAATATTATAGTTCATTTAATATTAATGTATGGCAATACACTTGTTTGAATATTATGTTTGATTGTTTGCATTTATTCATGCAAGTGTTCCCATGAGTCATTGTTGGCGTTGAGGTTGTGAGAACTCAGATGACTTAAGCATGATTCTCAAATAGCCCCGATCAAGGATCATCAAGAATGGGATATTGATGATGCAAAGGGAGATTGGTGTGCTATCTCGCATCATACTCTTAGAGAGTGTAGTAAGATCTCACTTACTACGAGATACTAGGTATCTCATTATGCATGCACAAAAAATACCTTAGAGGGTATGGGCATAGCCTTCCGAGAAATCGTTTGATGTATTTCCACTATATGTGTCTCACGGGTGTCTCGGTTAGTGAGGAGCGATCGATACTCCTTTGACTTGAGTTCAATACGCACGACATGTGTGGAGTGATGAACTTTGACCATGACCAATGCTTGCACCCTTCCATGGTAGTTGAGCCAAGAATATGATTCATTCCTCAATGTGGATTTAGATAGAATACTCATCTTCTCATCATAATTGGATCAAAGTCATCGGCCGATGCACGTCAACTTAGACTTTGTGACAAAGTGTGACATACATGATCAATTAGTGATTAGAGATAAATTGATTAAGTTATTTGAATAGACACTTCATCATGTTAAAAACTAATCGAGTATTCGTGAATGAAAGGAGGAAATCGTAATAGCCCATGTTTCAGTTACAGGTAGTTGCACATTTCCTCTCAACGTACCTCATATATTAAGAATGTCTGATTTATTGTCTAGGGTTCAATTAAGACCGTTAGTTTGACTAATCGCTCGATATATGAGGGCCTATGGGTCACACAACAAATAATAGTTATTTACTAATTATAGTTGGTTGATTAAATGTTAAATTAGATTTAAAATTTAATTTATGGAGAAGTAATTAATAACTGATTAATTTGGAATTAATTATTATTAATATTTAATTAAAAGATTAGGAATTTTATTTCCTATCTAAGATATTTATTTAAATAAAGATTAGGGATATTATTTCCTAATTAGGTTAGCTTGAGACTTAAGCTAATCCTCTCCTATATATTTGAGCTCTTGGGAATTCATAATCGTGAGTTCATATTTCTCCATAAAATCTCTAAGTTAGAATTTTCCTAGCAAATTCATCTCGATTCAACGTTGGCGAATCTGCATGCGAGTTAGTAAACGGGTCCATTGCGTGGATACCATAGTTGAGGAATCCGTGTGCAATTCATCGTAAGAATTACATTTTACGTTTACGTATTTAATTATGCAATAAATTGTTAGTTGTTGGTGAACTATTTAATTCCGTTGCATGTATTACATGTTTACGTGTCTCTAAACTCCAACAGTGGTATCAGAGCTTCAGGCTCTTGATTTAATTGCTTAATTAAATTTGTTGATTTGTTTATAAAATTTTATTTTGGTACGGCAAATTTGATTTTCACCGCACCATTAAATCAACTTGTTGGGGTGCTAATTTGCTTGGCTTATGTTATGCGCACCCTTATTTATCCTGGTGTGTTTGTGCACCTGCTTGCGTTTTGGGGTATTATCTTTTGTGTGTCCTTTTATTGGTTGTGGTTATCTATTTGATTACTGAAGCCACTTCAATATGCCTCAACCACTTTTATGTCGCCTTGTTCGTTTTGACACACAACTAGGGTTTTTCGAAACACTCACCATTATCGACCGCCGCACACTACTTTCTCTGACAGTGGAATTCAGCGCTTCGTCGCTTGAGACGGCGGTCAACGACCGCGTCTCGGGGCATTTCTCGTGGACCCGTCTAGATTAGCGTGATGGTGATGCGGTTTCTTCAACCAATGACCTTGTCTGCAGCATCCACGGCGCGTTTGTGGCTCGCGAGCGACGGCGGCCTCCGGTCATCGTTCTCGAAGGGTCGATCCGCATCTAGGGTTTGCAGCAACCAATGACCTTGTTGTGGACTGTTGATTCTCATTGTTCTTTGATGAGTTCTGTTGTTGAATGATGTTAATTAAACTGATGGTCTTAATTTTGGTTTGGAAAATTGTATTGGAAGTGTTACGGTTTGCAGATTGGACTCTGCAAGGAAGGGCGGTGATGTGAAAGGGGGCTGGTTTGCAATTTCGATTTGACCAGGCCCTTTGTGCAATTTTGGAAATTGCACCTGAGCCCCTATATTTATTAATTAAAATTAAGTTGGATTTTATTTGTTAGAATTAATAAATTTGGGTTTTAAAATCGGATTGTTGGTTGGACCAACATTAGACATAAATTAATTGGATTAATTATTGAAGTTTAATAATTTCAAAATTGAATTTAAAATTGGATTTTAAAATTCGTTTTAAAAGAATTATTAATCTCACTAAAAGGTATTAGTTGGACTAATGACGGACTTAATTAATTGGATTAATTAAAGGTCAAAATATTAATAATGAATTAAATTATTAAAACTTGATTTTAAAATTAGATTTTAAAATTATTGTTTAAATAATTAAACTGGTTATTAATTCCCACTTGGTTAACGTATTTTATATTCTATTAACGCATTTTACGTCCGCATTATAATTGTTTGGGTAGGCGGCACCCAATATTTGTCGGACCGTATTAAATGCTTGGGTAGACGGCGCCCAAATAAATGTTAGTCCGTGTAAATCATGTTTGGGTAGGCGGCGCCCCAATAATTGCTCAAATGTGATGTAGATTAACATGTTGGATCTCGATTAAGCAATTATTACCCCGCCTTAAAAACGCTCCTCACTAAAATATGGTTTTCTCATTAATTTGATAAGATATCTTCCATCAAAATTAAAAGTAAACCGGAGATTTCGTTCCAATGAGTACTTAAAAACCCTCGTCGTTTGCTCGGATCTACATCTAACGGGACTCTTATAGGGACATGAAATGTCGCCGCTTGATGGTTGTAAACCAACTTAACTTTGTTTCGCTAGCCCTCGCGGGGAACAAAGGGTAAGTGACATCAGTCGAAATAAGTTCGACAAACTAGGAATTGCAGTTTTGCAATTGGTTTGGAGACCTACCAGTTATGCTATTGTAATGATCAGCCCTCGTTGGGATTATGATAGTAGGAATGTGGATCCTAGTCCATTATAATTTATATTAGATATAAATTCGTATTCTTCCGATGAGGTCGTTGAATATGTGAAAATGTTGGTCCCGGTGCAAACGAGTCTTACACGTGTATGGGGGGGAATACACGTGTTCAGTGTTTTTAAGAACTTTTAAATTGGATACAAAATGTTTCTTTTAAAATTTATTCTACATAAATTTTTGAATACTCATCTTAATCTTAATCTTAATACTATATATTGGTAAATTCGATTAAGTTTATGTGACAAAACCACGTTCATCTGCGCAAAGTCTAATTCAACCAATTTATTTCGTTTCAAAATCGTGCATTCTCATTAAAAGTTATATTAAAATTAAAATTTTAATCTATTTAATTAATAAATTAAAATTTTAGTTTTAATACATCTTATCTTCTTTCTCGTAAATTGAGAGACATATTTTTAACAAATAATAATAGATTAAGAAAAAAATCTTTATAATCTTTGTAATAATTTCAAATATTGAATTGTTGGGAAATTTGTAGTTTTGATGGAAGTTCCAAAACAGTTGTAATAGGACCAGTCGAACCTGTTAGTCGACTGATGAAACGATAGGAAGTCAGCTGAACATGTTAGAAAGCTGAAGAATTAGACTAGATCACATATTGAGGGGGAACTCAATATGAAGAAGTGAAGATAAGAAGTGAAGATCAGAAAGAAGATCTGAAGCTCATCAGAAGATCTACTCTATAAAGACATCAGCAGAGTCGATAGGTTGCAGCTAAGATAACTTTATCAGAAGACTCAAGTCTACTGATCTCATGGACTACAGATCAGTAGAAGCTAAGTAAGAACCGTGATACGCATTTCATCTTATCCTTAAAACATACGACGTGGTTCAAACCAGAAGAATGTTTAAACTGATGGCTTTTCAAGGCACCGAATAAGTGTACTTGTTAGCCACTTAGAAGTCAACACGTATGTACGGTTCTGAAGAATGCAGGATATGGTGTATTAATGCCAAATGGCTAGAAAGGACAATATTGCACGAAGACGGCATGGCCTTTCTGGGCACATCAAATCAAGCCTGCAAGCCTACCTAAAATAGACCGAAGTTCGAATTGGTCTCCAACGGCTAAATCAAAATCGGGCCTATAAATATGGGATCAACCTTCAAAGTAAGGACACGAAAATTATCATCAAGCTCAAGCACAAGCAATTTCCGCACGAAGAACACAAAATCGAAGATTTATTCTTAAGTGTTCATCCCATAGTTCTTATCATAGAATACTTATCCTCTAGCTTTAGGCTACCTAAAAGATAGGATATTATTCCAGTTGGAACAACACAAATCTTATACCCAAACAAAAGTTAGGTTAAGTTTGTTATAACAAGATTTCTGTCTAGGGTTTCTAAATTAGATTTCTGGGATTGGTTGAGTGAGAACTCGTGAAACATATGTTGGTTGTACTGTGTTGGACTAACACATTAAACTAAGTCCAGTTGGTTAAGTTGGTGCCCCTGTTGATAGGGAAGAGTGGACGTAGGACAAGTTGTCCGAACCACTATAAATCTGTGTGCCTTTACTTTGCTTTACACTTACTTGCACACTATTCTTCTTATTTGCATGCATATTTTGTACCTGGATCAGATTAGCATCAAGCTACTGATCTGATCAGTTTGACACCCTTGTCATCTGATCAATACCAGATTGGTCAGAATCCTTATTTGAGTAAAACTGGTTTTAACACGAGTTAGCTAATCTTCCGCACCATCAGTTCAACTGATAGACGCCGAACTGATTTGCTTGACAAATCAGTAAGTCGGATATCAGTCCAAACTGATCCACATCGCACTCTGATCAGACATACGTGCAAGTCACATTTGATCCACGAAAAGTTTTGAAGTCTATTCACCCCTCCCCTCTAGACTTCAACCCTCACTGAAACCCGTTTGGGACCTACGAGTGGTATCAGAGCAGTGGTTCTTCCGACCACTGGCTTTGAATATCGTTGGTTCTTGAGGAAGAACCTTTGTGGTCACTTGAACTGATCTTTGAAAACCGTTTTCAAAACTCATATTCTTTCAAAATCACCACAAGCATGGATAACACTTCAGGTATGCATCATAATCTACCCATGTTTTCTGTTGATGAGTATGCAGATTGGTCCATCGACATGAGAGACCATCTGGGAGTGATTAGCAACAGAATGGATGAGATTCTTGAGATAGGACCGATTATCATCTATCATTTTTGAACTCGGTAAACATCTGTTGGGTGTTGGACTAACACGTTAAACTAAGTCCAATCGGTTAAGTTGGTTAAGTAGGTGCCCCGAAAGGGAAGAGTGGATGTAGGACGGGTTTCGTCCGAACCACTATAAAATCGTGTGTTCTTTACTGCTTTATGTTTATACTTGTCATATGCATTTGAATATAAGCAAAACAACACACATTGGTTTAAAAGCGAAAAATTAGAATCACTCTTCCCTCACCCCTGTTTTATATGCATCACATCACATGTTTGCTTCCGCACGCGCAAAATGGGTTTTTCGACACTAAAAATCGGGACCATCAATTGGTATCAGAGCTGGAGCTCAAAATATCACCTTTTCAATGTGATCGCCTGAGTTGATCTTTTTTAAAAAAAAAACCCATCTCTGAACTGATACCTTCAATTGGTATCAGAGTTGGAGCTCAAAAGATCAACTTTTCAATGTGATCGCCTGAGTTGATCTATTTTTTTAAAAACCCATCTCTGAACTGATACCTTCAATTGGTATCAGAACGGGTAGTTCAACAGGTCACTGCTTTTCAAATATGAACATCTGTACTGATACCATCAATTGGTATCAGAGCGGGTAGTTCAACAAATCACTATTTTTCAAATGCGAACATCTGATCTGATACCATCAATTGGTATCAGAGCAGGAGTTCAAAAGTTCAAGATTTTCAAAGTGACCACCTGAACTGATCTATTTTAAAACAAAAAACCGATCTCTGTAAAAATGCATATATTTTTAATGTTTTGGCGTCATTATCAAAACGGGGGAAATTGTTGGGATATTTTAGTTTTGATGAATTATGCCAAAACATTATTAACTTGTGTTATTCAAGCTATTTTACAGATAACAAGTTAAGGGGGAACGAGAGAACAAATTGAGGGGGAACTCACGAAATCAGAAGAAGATGATCGAGATCAGACGAGGCTGCAAATGAGACTGATCGAGATCAGATGAGTTAGATGAGTTCAGGGGTTAATTGATGAGCTGTGCAAATCAAATGTGAAGAAAAGCTAAAGCCAGCAAATAAGAAGAGAAGGTTGCAGATAAGAAGATGAGCAGATGAGACTGATCAAGATCAGATGTGATCGAGATCAGATATGAAGAAGAGCAGATGAGACTGATCGAGATCAGCTATGATAACCTGATATGCTAACCTGATGTACTGACCTGATGCTATCCTGAAGTGTTGATCTGAAGAAGTGTTGATCTGATCAGTCGAGCTGATCAGATCAGGCAAAGAAGAAATCAGATAGCCTGAGTCAATATGACCTGAGGGTCAGGATGTCTGAATTCAGAAGAACTGAACTCAGTATGCCTGAGTGTCAGTATACCTGATCAGACAAGATCCGCTGAAGAGAAGTCTGCTGAATCAAGGAACCTGAAGGCTCAAATAACCTGAAGGCTCAGATAACCTGAAGGCTCAGATAACCTGAAAGCTCAGATAACCTAAAGGTTCAGATAGCTCAGATAAACTGAAGGCTCAGATAGCTCAGATAACCTGAAGGCTCAGATAGCTCATATAACCTGAAGGCTCAGACAAACTGAAGGCTCAGTTAGAACTGAAGATTCTGAGACTCGAAGAAACTAAAGAATATAACCATTAGATTCAGCTGACGTGGACCAATGAGAGGAAGACGACAAGACTGGAAAAGCTGCAAAAAGCTACAGCGTAGTATGGATTTGAATGTGATTCTCTCCAACGGTAACATTCAAATCCACACTATAAATACAAGTTCTTCCTTCATTATCAAATGTGGAAGTGTGGAGAATGTGGAAGACAATGCTACAGAGCTAAGACGCCAAATCATCTAGTATTCCTACCATAGAACACAGAGCAAGAAATACACGCATATATTCAAAAGAGTGTTCTACCCTAGATCTAAGCACAAATGCCATATCCTAAGATTAGAGAGATTTTCCCATCCTTAGCATTGAGGCTAAACAAATGTAATGGAAAATCTCAACCTAGTTGGAAACCAAACAAATCTTTACCCAAACCCAAAAGTTAGGTTAAATTTGTTTTACCGCAAGATTTCAGACTAGGGATTCTAGTTTCTTATTTCTGGGCTCGGTTGAGTGTGAACTCGGTAAATATCTATAGGTAATCCCGTGAGGGTGATAAGTCCCGTTTGAGTGTGAACTCGGTAAACATCTGTTGGGTGTTAGACTAACACGTTAAACTAAATCCAGTCAGTTAAGTAGGTGCCCCGAAAGGGAAGAGTGGATGTAGGGCGGGTTTAAATCCGAACCACTATAAAAATCGTGTGTTCTTTATTTGCTTTATGTTTATACTTGTCATATGCATTTGAATATAAGCAAAAACAACACACATTGGTTTAAAAGCGAAAAATTAGAATCACTCTTCCCTCACCCCCGCTTTTTTTATATGCATCACATCACATGTTTGCTTTTCACGCCGCATAAAAATGGGTTTTTCGACACTAAAATTGGGACCATCGGCTCTTACACGTAACAAAAGAAGGCCCACGTGTACTCATTGGTGATGATAACTTTGGTTTTACCAGAGGATTTAGAACCTTAGGGAATGATGATGTACAGGTTACTGGAGTCTCGTATGTCGAAGGTTTAAAGCATAATCATTATCGGTTTCACAATTAAAGAGACAACGGATCTGATGTTGAGTTCTCGATCGATCGAAGGTACTATCAAGAATTGAGCTACTCAACATATCTTGCTAATCGGTTCAAGATAAGGTACGATTTATCTGAAGAATTGGAAATAATGGTCCAAGAAATGCATTCCTGATTGTTAAGAGTTCAAAAGGTAGCAGTTGGCTCTGGCACAAGAGAATGAGTCATCTAAACTTTAAACTCTTAACAAGATAGCAAGGATGTCTTTGGTTGAGGGTCTTCCGAATGAGGTATTCTCTAAGGATCAGACATGTGTCTGATGTCAGAAGGGAAAATAGGTTAAAGCCTCATTCAAAGGAATCCCTGGACTAGCATCCAGCAGAGTATTGCAACTGCTCCATATGGACTTATTTGGACCAATTACACCAGTTAGTCTCAGCGGACGCAAATTTACTCTGGTAATCGTGGATGATTATTCCAAGTTTACCTGAGTTGTATTCTTGTATAAGAAGAATGAGACAACAACAAAGATACACGAGCTGCTCAAGAAATTACAGAATGGGAAGGGTGTCAATATAGTAAAAATCAGATCAGATAAAGGTACAAAATTTCTGAATTATTTTATTACTGATTTTTGCACTAAGTTTGGTATACATCATGAGACATCAGCTGCAAGAATGCCACAACAGAATGGTGTAGCAGAACGGAGAAAGAGAACACTCAAAGAAGCTGCTCACACTATGTTAGCTGAACATGCAACACCAAGCCGTTTCTGGGCAGAAGCCGTAAATACTGCATGCCACACTCAGAACAGATGTTCTCTGACTAAGGCTCACTACAAAACACCATATGAGCTGTGGAAGGGCAGAAAACCTCGTGTTTCTTACTTCCATGTTTTAGGGTGCATGTGTTTCATACACAATAATGGGAAGAGTCAGTTGAAGACCTTTGAGGCCAAGTCAGACGAGGGTATCTTCTTAGGATATTCATCATCCAGTAAGGCTTTCAGGGTTTACAACAGGCGAACCCTAGTTGTAGAAGAAACACCTCATGTGGTCTTTGATGAGACATCTTCTGAACAAGAGAAAGTTGCCTCAGAACAAGCGGTACCAGATCAACAGGTACCTGATGCACATAAAATGGATCAGCTAAGTATCAAGGAAAAAGGTTCAGAACACGTAACAGTGTATATTCCAGAACTTGATCTTGCTGATTCACCAGGTCAATCAGACCCTAAGGTACGTACAACTGTCAATGAAGAAGCTGGTACAACTGAGACAGTAACAACTGAACCATCTGGTTCAGGGGGAACACCTAAAGTTCCTACGGACAGACATCAACACATGATGAGTCCAACATCAGCTGAGACTTGTCCATGTCAAGTGGATCATATCTCTGCACCACTCCCAATCACTAGTAATGAACTACTATCAGAAGAGGATGATGTTCTCCAAACTGATGCAAATCAGAAAAGAAGGACCTGGGTAACCAGTCATCCAACTGATCTGATCATCGGAGACCCATCTGATAGAGTTAAAACTAGACATCAGATTGGTGAAAGTGCCATGTATTGTTGTTATCTGTCTTTGAAGGAACCAACTGAAGTAGAAGAAGCTCTACAAGATGCAAACTGGATTCTAGCCATGCAAGAGGAACTGGAACAGTTTGAAAGAAATCAGGTTTTAAAATTGGTGGACAGACCAACCCATCAAGATGTGATTGGAACAAAGTGGGTATTCAAGAACAAGAGAGACGAGAATAGTGTCATAACCAGAAATAAGGCAAGGCTTGTTGCTAAGGGGTATTCACAATCAGAAGGAATTGATTATGATGAGACCTTTGCACCAGTCGCTCACCTGGAAGCCATTCGGCTGTTTCTGGCTTATGCTGCCCACAGAGGGTTTATTGTGTATCAGATGGATGTAAAGAGTGCATTCTTAAACGGGGTACTAGCTGAGGAAGTTTATGTTGAACAACCTCCTGGCTTTGAAAAAGGCGACCAGGTGTACCGGTTAAGAAAAACTCTTTATGGCCTGAAACAAGCTCCTCGAGCTTGGTATGATACACTCTCTCAGTTCTTGATAGACAGTGGTTTCACTAAAGGAATAGTGGACATAACCTTATTAAGAATAGAAGATGGAGAAGATATTCTGATGGTTCAGATTTATGTGGACGACATCATCTTCGGATCTCCCAACAAGAGTTTATGTGATAAATTCAGCAAGCTGATGCAAGGGAAGTTCGAGATGTCCATGATGGGTCAGATGAGTTACTTTCTGGGTTTACAAGTTAAGCAAAGTACAGAAGGGATATTCATCTGCCAGACGAAGTACACTAGGAGTTTATTGGCTAAGTTTGGAGTTCAAAACTATAAGGAAGCAAGAATTCCTATGATGACTGGATTCAAGATGGATCCAGATGAGAATGGTCTGAAAACTAATCAGAAAGAATATAGGGCTCTCATTGGATCTTTACTATATCTGACTACCAGCAGACCAGACATAACATTTGCAGTTGGTGTATGTGCAAAATTTCAGGCAAATCCAATGCAAAGCCACCTGGAAGCAGCTAAGCGGATTCTTAAGTATCTGAAGGGGACAGTAAACCTTGGTTTATTTTACCCATCAGATGATAATCTAGAGCTTAGTGGGTATTTTGATTCTGATTATGGAGGTTGCAGAATTGACAGGAAGTCAACCTCAGGTACATGTCAGTTTTTAGGTAGTAAACTGATCTCTTGGTTTTCAAAGAAGCAGACATCAGTTGCGACATCTACTACTAAAGCAGAATATATAGCTGCAGGAAGCTGTTGCTCCCAACTGCTCTGGCTTAGTCAGCAGCTGAGGGATTATAACATTATAGCTACGAACGTACCTATATTCTGTGACAGTAATAGTGCTATTACAATCACTCAGAATCCTATTCTACATACAAGATACAAGCATGTGGATGTCAGACATCATTTTATTAGAGATCATGTTGAAAAGAAGAATATCAGAATGGAAAAGATTCATACTGATAAGCAGAAAGCTGATATCTTAACCAAGCCACTAGCTGAAGTCAGATTCAGAGAAATCTGTAATGAGCAAGGGCTTCTAGTTTTTGAGAACCTGTGAAGATCTCTTGGGTTATTCTGTCATCACCAATACTGGTACCGAGTACCTCGGTAAAGACGTCCTCTTCTCCTCCTTCACTAGGTGAGATTACCTCCTGAGTGGTTTCCTCCGCAGCAGCCTGAGAAACTGCTTTGGCTAGAGTATCAAGTGTTAGTTTTAGTGTCCTAGAGACAATCCATTGGAAGGACATAATACTCAAATAATATTCAGTATTGATTTAATATTATTGTTTATTTAATACTAAATATGTGGCGTTGCACTTATTATAATATTATGTTTGATTGTTTGCATTTGTTCTTATCTCATGTTCCTTGAGTCATTCTTTGTCATTGAGAGAGTGAGAACTCAGATGACCTAAGCATGATTCTCAAATAGCCCCAATCGAGGATCATCGAGAATGGGATATTGATGATGCAATGGAGATTGGTGTGTGATCTGCATCATACTCTTAGAGAGTGTAGTGAGATCTCACTCACTACGAGATACTAGGTATCTCATGATGGATGCACACAATAAGTATATGAGGGCCTATGGGTCACACAACAAGTAGTTCCTTTTTACTTAATTATAGTTGGTTGATTAAATGTTAAATTGAATTTAATATTTAATTTATGGAGATTTAATTAATAATAGGTTAATTTGGAATTAATTATTATTAATATTTAATTAAATTGGATTTAATTAATTAAGAATTCCCAATAATTATATTTGGAATATAATTGTAGGATTTAATGTATATGGAAATAAATCGTAGAGATTTTAATATAAGACATTTAAATTAAATAGAGATTTATATTTAGGAATTAAATTAAAATGAATTAATTTAATTTAAGATTAGGGATTTTATTTCCCTAATTGGGCTAGCTTGGGAAATAAGTTAAGCCTCCCTATATATACAAGCTATTGGGATTCACAAATATAATAACTTCATATTTTCTCTATAAAATCTAGAGTTTGGATTTTCCTAGCAAATCTGTCTCTCGATTTCAAAGTCGCAAATCCATGCAAATCCGTAATTGGGGATTACGTGGATACCGTAGTAGAGAAATCTGCTCTCGAGTTACTGTAAGATTTCTCGTTATGATTATTGTAATATGTATGCAATTAATTGTTCGTTGTTGGTGAACTTTAATTTCCGCTGTGCATGTGATTACGTGTTTTACGTACCTCTATATTCCAACATCAAACGGAGACTTCACTCCTGACTCTTGTTCCCGACTTGTCCTGAGCCTCTTCATTTTCTTTTTCTGCTCATCCTGAGCCCTTTTCTTCTCACCAATCTCTCTTTTCACTCTCACTAGCTCGAGAGATTTCTTTATTTTCTCTTCTTCTCCTGACTCTTCAGGACGTTTTGCTGGTTCAGTCCTAACTTTCTTCTGAAGGACTTCGGTAAGCACCACATTGTCCTGATCAGAGTCTAACTCATCCTGTTCTTCTGGTTCCTCCTGAACTATAGAACCTTGGCTACCTGATGGAGCAGCTTTCCTTTTTTGGGACTTGGGCTTTTGGAACATGATCCGAGTCCGAGAAAATTCAACTCCTGTCAGCAAAAACATGTTTTCTCTAGGAAAAGTCTCAATCAAGAAACTGATCTTCGTCCCAAACAAGACTTTCCCACTCTTCGTAAATGCTCCCTTTGCATACTTCAATTTCTGGCAGCTTCCATGTGACTAGCCTTAGGATTAGCTTGGTATCTTGCACATATCCCAACAGCAAAAGTAATATCAGGTCTACTTGTTGTGAGATGTAGCAACGATCCAATGATCCCTCTATAATCAGTGTGGTTAACTGACTTGCCTTCAGGATCCATCTTGTAGTTAGTATTCATAGGAATTCTAACTGCATTGCAATTTTGTACACCATACTTAGCAATCGGATCTCTGTGTATTTTGCACGATTGATGAATATTCTTTCCTTAGTTTGTTTCACCTGATGTCCTAGAAAGAAATTCATCTCCCCCATCATTGACATCTCAAACTTTCCTTTCATCAGAGCATAGAACTTCTCACACATCTGATGATTAGGAGATCCAAATATGATGTCATCCACATAAATCTGAACTAGTAAGATATCCTTCCCATCTTCTATCCTGAACAAGGTTCTATCAACAGTTCCTTTGGTAAAACCATGGTCAGTAAGAAATTGAGAAAGTGCATCATACCATGCTCCGGGTGCTTGCTTTAGACCATACAAGGCTTTTCTGAGCCTGTAAACTTGGTCATTCTGACAAAATCCAGGAGGTTGTTCCACATAAACCTCTTCTTTAAGCACACCATTCAGAAATGCACTTTTCACATCCATCTGGTAGACTGTGAATTTCATATGAGCAGCATATACAAGAAAAATATCTTATGGCTTCTAGTCTTGCAACAGGTGCAAATGTTTCATCATAATCCAAGACTTCTTCTTGAGAATAACCCTATGCAACTAGCCTTGCCTTGTTTCTTACAATGTTGTTGTTTTCATCTCTCTTGTTCTTGAATACCCACTTAGTTCCAATCACATTGTACCTCTTAGGTCTGTCTACTAGCTCCCAAACTTCATTTATAGTAAACTGATTCAGCTATTCTTGCATAGCAGTAATCCAGAATGGATCCTTAAGAGCTTCTTCAATCTCAATTGGTTCCTTCTCAGATAGGAAGCAGCAGAATAAAGCACTTTCACCATGGAACTTTCTTGTTCTAACACCTTCTGATAGATCACCCACAATCTGATTTGAAGGATGACTATCTAACCACCTTCTCCTGGATGTTCCCCCTTTATTAGTATCCTCAACATTAGAAATGTTAGGTTCAGGTAATTCATTAAACTCAGAAAACAACATAAAAGGAGAGAAAGAATCATCTTCCTCAGGGGAAATACCATTCAGAACATTGTCAGTGACATTTGTTCCCCCTTGGTTGATAGATTCAGAGTTTTCCTCAGTTGTGACCACATCTTCATCGGCATTACATACCTGAGTCTGAACTGGGGTTTGTTCAGATTGGTCAGCTTCAGTGTGTTGGCTTTCCTTCAGTGGAGAACTATCATCCTGAGTTTCACCAGCCTGAGTATTTCCATCCTGAGCTTCTGGAAGGCTACCAACTGAGAATCAAGTGGCCTCGGATCATTATTTTAAAATCAATAATCATGGTTATGAAATTTTAGATTTACGAAAATAAGTTTTGTACTTATGAAAGAGATTTTACGAATTTCAGAAGATAAATATTAAAATCGAATCTTTTGTAAACTTTGTAAAAATATAAATGTTGAGGAAACTATGAGATCTTTATAAAAATATCTTTTTTTTTTAGATATTGAAAGATAGATTTGAATTTTAAAAGTATTGAAAAAGATCTCTTATGAAAGTTTCAAAAAAAAAATATTTGACTTGTAAATTTTCGGGGTGTTACATTCTATCCTCCTTAAAAATATTTTCGTCCTCGAAAATTAATTGTAATTGATAAAATATGTATATATGAAATAAAATTCAAAATATGAAAATCGCTTTGAACTTGAAACTTGAACTGTAGCATGTGATGCATGTATCATATATTAATATGATGTAATAATCTTTTCCATGATCAAATTGTAAAATAGCTTGTAAACTTTCATGTCATACCTCGGAGTTTTAGCGGTGGGAGGTGGTGGATGTCGTAACATATACTCACTAATGCATAATTTAAAATTATTTTACCAAAAATATTTTCCTTGACTTAGAAGTAAAGAATTTTTTTAACATGTCTACAAGAACGTAGACCTGCTCTGATACCACCCTGTCACATCCCGATTTTCGTAAGCTTTATATGCATAAATTTTATATGAATTTGCAGCGGAAAGCGGAAAAAATAAATAAATAAGAATTTAAAGATTCAAAATTTCTCATGGAGATGTGACTAAAGTTTAAAATACAATTTAAATTTAAATGCTAATATTAATAAATCAACATGAAAATAATTTTTCTCAAGATACATCCACCATCCCTCCACCTTACTCTTTCTTAATCTGAAAAATATTAAATTTATGGTATGAGCAAAACCACTAGCTCAGTGAGGTCACCTTGTCAAGATTAAATATAACATAAAAATAAAGTGCAAATCTCAAATAATTCATGTGTGTAAATTCTTTTCCATCAAAATAATCAATTGCTTCCACGAAGACCTCTCTTCAGTCCCGTGTTCTTTCTTGTGCACGACGGTTCCCCCAAGAATCTCTCTTCAATCTTGGGTTCCCCGAGGACCTCTCTTCAGTCTCGGGCCTCTTTTAAGTGTCGGGGAATTAATTTCACGGATCTATTCGGGATGAATATTTAAATACAAATTTAATTCTAACAATTATTACTAGCATGAATTAATTCTATATTAATTCAAATAATAATTCAACAACAAATCATGCATATAAACAGTTCACATAAATCCTACGCATGCGGAATTGCTACGGGTTTACGTGAACTAACCTCTTGGAGTGGCAATGGTCTCGTCAATAAAAACACACCAAAAAGTCTTCCCAAGTATTCACTAGTCCTTGCTCGTCAATCCGGTGGAAGGAAGCTCGCGAACAATTAACCAAAGGGAAAATAAAATTTGTTGCACCACCTTTGTGGATTTACTAATTTTTCCAGCACATGAAATTGTCCTTGGGGATGAAGAAATCATCCCCTATTTATAGATAGGTGGTGGCGATTTTTTTGTCATGGAATAGGGAGGAAAAAATCTTTTCTTGATCTCCAAGAAATCATGAATATACCTCCTATATTCTTTTCTCCATAATTAAAATATTCCATAAAATACCACCTTCTCTTGTTATGGTTATTTTCGAAAAAAATAAGGATAAAGATTCCAAGATTTGTATCTTCTTGAATTTATGAGATATACCGTATTGCAAGAATACATATCTTCCATAATATATTTTCAAGAAAATCAAGAAAATCTTTCTTTCCTTTATTCTTTTCAAAATTTTTCAAAATAACATATAAATAACCAAGTGGGAGATTTCTTGAATTTAATGAGATAATCTTGTATTTCAAGAATACATATCTTCATTCCATAACAAAATTCAAAGAAAATCTTTCTCCCCTTTTATTTATATTTTTCGAAATTAATGAGGAAAAATAGCAACAAAATTTATTTTATTTTTAAACACCTTTTTCAGTTATTGGACTTTATGTTGGGCTACTTGAGGGGCCTTTAGGAGAATTAAGATTGGACCTTCCAATGGATCTTGAATTATCAATATTGAGCCACAATATTATTCAAGCCCATAAATATTAATTAATCCCACTACATAATTAATATTGCACTATCCATCTTAACCCATATTACAGTCAATATGGCTCCCAGTTATTATTTCCCGTGTTTAAGATTATCTAGCCCATTAATTAATTCAAGCCACTGAAATAGCTTTCCATTAATTAATATCTTTTATCCTTGGTAAAAGAACGGTTCAACATTATTTTCCATACCGGAAACTAGTTCCACTTGCAAGATTTGGTATGATAAAACTTATGAACCTCCCAAGGGGGCAAATCGAACAAGCGTACTTTCACATGATTCTCCGTATTAAATCTTAGCAATCGCATGTGACCAATAATATTGCCCAAGATATAAAGTATTGAATCTCGTTGATTCTCTACCCGTAATAAGTCAAAGCAAAAATTACTAACCACACGCGATCCTATTTAAGGGACGAAGATTAAGAAATAACGAACCAATGAGGTCTAATTCTTCCTAGTTCAGTTCTGAAGAATTTGTCCTCCTGTAGGTCCTATCCAGTGCACTAAACATGCACTAGTGTAATCTCTTGGTCAAGACAAGCCAATCTGAGCCTTACACTTCAACCTTTCACGATGGATTGCTCATTTCCATCTAGGTCGTGAATGGTGTACTTTTGGTAACAAGGGACTATTAATTTAATCTTCTGTGATCTGGTATCACTAAATTAACTACAATGTAACACGTACTATTTATTGAACAGTTATGCAGTAAATATATGTAACATTCGATGATATTTAAAGCATCAGTGATAAACAATCTATTTCAGTAAATAAGATCGAAATTCAGTTTGATTATACAAAGTAAAAGCATACTTTCCAGTATAATCCCAACATTAAGCCCCTGGCCTTTTATAAAATTTCTTATATAAAACTTGCCATTCACTTTCATGTAATGCAACAGATAAACAATTTATTCATAAGAAATATTTAATAAAGACAAAGTAAACCACACCTTAAATTCATGTCGTGGATGCAGATGCATGCAACGAAAGAAATTACTTTAATCCTTATTGCGAAAAATTACTGGAGTTTTGAAAAGTATGAAGAAATATTTTTCTGTGTATTTTGTTTTCACAAAAGGAGACCTCTATTTATAGAGAGAAAAAAAATATTGGAATTGAGATTTGAATATCTCATAAAAATCTTTTTGATTTGACTTTTGTAGAGGTAAAATTTTTGAAACATATCTTTAGTTAAATTTTGTTACGTAAAATAGAGATAATTAAGTTTTAATTAAATAAACTTGGGTATCAAATAGTTTGGTGGTTGGCTGTGAAATAGTTTTATAAAAAGGGCGTAGCATTTTGCATAAAAAGAAACAAGGAGATTTGCTCGGATCATTATTTTAAAATCAATAATCATGGTTATGAAATTTTAGATTTACGAAAATAAGTTTTGTACTTATGAAAGAGATTTTACGAATTTCAGAAGGTAAATATTAAAATCGAATCTTTTCTAAACTTTGTAAAAATATAAAAGTTGAGGAAATTATGGGATCTTTATAAAAATATCTTTTTTTTTAGATATTGAAAGATAGATTTGAATTTTAAAAGTATTGAAAAAGATCTCTTATGAAAGTTTCAAAAAAAAAATTTGACTTGTAAATTTTCAGGGTGTTACATGAACCGAATCGAATTGCATCAACCTTATGTTTCTTCTCAACTTCAAAACAGTGCATGCATTCCACAAATCGGATGAATTGATAGTGGCATGTACAATGTCTTGTCTCCTTCCTTTTGGAATGACAGACAATATCTGTCGAAAATCTCCCCAAAAAAAAATTATTTTTCCACCAAATGGTATTTCACAGTGCGATGGATTAGACAGTTGCATGATATCTCTCAATGATGTATCTAATGCTTCAATACAATGTCTGTGAGTTATTGGAGCTTCATCCCATATTATGAGCTTGCACTTAATCAAAAGTTCAGCAAGATGACTACCTTGTTTGATAATACACGTAGAATCTTCCAAACAATTGATTGGAATGCAAAACCTAGAATGCGTTGTACGTCCACCAGGAAGTAAAAGTGATGTTATGCCACTCGATGCTACATTCAATACAATCTCACATTCAGATCGTAATCTAGAAGATAGTGTCATCCACAAAAATGTTTTCCCAATACCTCCACAACCGTACACAAAAAACACTCCACCTAAATCCGACGACACAGATGTAATTATTTTATCAAAAATAACACGCTGCTCATCATTCAATCTCCCCAGAAAAACTTCATACTCCATTCCTAGGTCAGCTCTATTATACGATAACTCAGTAAAAATCATCGTATTATGGGATACTATATTGGTATCAGCAACTCCCACAGGCATACCATCAAAGTCATGCAAACTCTTACCAAGAGAACGTAACATATTATCAATTTCCAAAAGACAGCAGTTCTTGATCTCATCATCCGACATTCTCAACTTTAGAAAATATAAGAAGAATAAAAAAAATCATAATTTAAAAAAAATCATACATAAATTATTAAATGATATTTTTTAATAATATACTTAACAGTTACATAATATATATATATATATATATATATGAAAATATACACACCAACAATATAAAAAGGATATTTTTTTCTTTCAAAACACTTAATATAATATAATATAATTATATAATTATGATTGATTATATAAAACGCCTAAAAAATAAATCATTCAATAAACTTTGGTGCGGAAGAATAAGGAAATTGAGTTATCGTGTAATTTAAAAAAAAATACCTGGATACCGCATTATTTTTCTTCTCTTGTACAAAATATCATCGGACAAATATTTTCAACACTTATCCCATATTTCACCCGGATTATTTAAAGATCTGGAATTGAGAAGAGTAACAAAAAGAGATCTCATCGAAGATGCAGAGGCCCAAACGCTAGCCTGTTCTAGTCCATCAACATATTCTCTATCATCGTCCAACAACCCTCTAGCAAAGCAAGCATCACGGAATATGGAATAAATTGTTCCTCTAAATTTTTTGATATCATCAACGTTCAACAGAATCCTCAGATTAATATGTCTCACCAGTACCAGGTGGTACATAAGAACTACGACCAACTGAAAATCCTCTCTGTCTTGGTTCCCACTTCCTTGTTTTTCTTTTAAAAATAAAAAACTGAGGAATTTGAGCATATGTCAACTTAGCAGCATCATCAGAATGCTTATTCAACTCAAACCAAGCTAAAAACATGATAGTCTTCACATTCGGTCTGTCCAAAATAGAATGCAAAGGATCGGTGTCCCTGAACACAGCATTCTATTGTTCTGGTAGATGGAATGCCAAACGTTCAACAGACGGATTCCTTAGTTAATTTCAAAACCAAATAATCTCCAAACAGCTTCACACGGCAAAATATACTTACAATCATAATACATCTTGATCTCATCAATATCCAATGCGTGATTAGACTCCCCATTATTTTCAACAAAAGTAGCTGTCACACGATCATTACCCTTGTTGATATAGAGAATTTCTGGTGGTAATCTATTCCTGATTGTCAAGAGATCTGAAGTTGATTATAAGCTGCACTCGGGAGATGGGAATCTGCAGAAAAAGTTAGAGAGCTTATGCCATCAAGAAATCTGGAAAAAGTGTAATACTAGATATAGTGAAATTTTTGTATGTATAGTGAAATTTTTATATGTATAGTGAGATTTTTGTATGTATAGTGAAATTTTTATATGCATAGTGAGACTATTTATAGTCAAGATAGTGAGACTTTTGTAAGTAAAGTGATTTAAATTTGGACCGGACACTTTTCCCTTTAATAATCCTAAATATGATATTTATTAAAAATGGTCAACTTATAAATTGAAATAATTAAAATTCTGCTAGCTTTGAAAATAGAAGGCAATTTTAAAAAAATAAGGAAGAAGAATTTGAAGAAAATTGGTATTCAAATATTTGTAAGGTTCAAAATTAGTCAAAACATAAAAAATGAGTCAAAAGTTAAAAAAAAAATTACACTTTAGCCAAAATTTCTGCACTTTAATAACACTGTTCATCGATGAGACATGTTTGCAGAAAGTCTGCAGAAAGTTGCAGGGAGCTAAAAGGAGAAAGAGGGGCATTTCAGTCTTTTAATGACAAAGTGTGTAGTGGAGTGTAATTGAAAAAATGTAGTGTAGTAATAAGCTAGAATTCTTGTGACTTTGTACCTAAATGTTCTTCTCCCTTAAAAGTATTGTTTGCTTAACCTTACTCTCAGACTAATGACCCTCAATAAACAACAAGCTTTGTTTATCGGTTTTATCCCTTAATTTTATCCAATTGAAATACGCTCTTCAATGAGCCTTTTTAACTAAACAGTCTATATACGATCTAAATTTAATTCAGTAAAAATATTAACCTCTAGGATAAATGTTAAATAAATTCCCGAATACGCTAGCTCGATTTGAAAGAATTCAATTTATATCACCCTAACAAATATTACTAGTTGTTACTAATTGTCATATGCACACAACAATTACGGATTACGTGATACGAACTAACATGCACATAAGAATAAATTAACCTAGGTGGTCAAACCAAATTAATTATCCTAACATGCAAGAATTTAAAGCAGATGATATAAATAATATGACAATAATAGTCTAACAAACGATATCGAATTAAATAGTAATCATCAAAATACAAGTTTAGAAATATCTGGAATTGGAATAAAAGGACTTAGCCGTCCATAGTCATGACAAAAGTATTAAAATTGAATAAAGAAAACATGAGAAACTCAAGAGCAAACTCTGAGAATGTTTTCTTCTTCTCCATTCGTGTTCCTCCGAGTTTTGTCTTCCCCCCCGGCTGCAATCTGCCTCCAGCCGCTGACTCCCCCCCAAGAATGAGCCCTAAGACGCCTGTTTTCTGGTGCAATTTGGGCTGGAGTTGGTAAAAATCCCGCAGGCCCATCAAGCTTAAGATTTCGGCCCACACTGAGCCCCCAGTGTGGGCTGCATTGAGTAAAATTCGGCCAAGGACTTCATTAGGGATCTTTGGGCCTTTCTCCAACATTTCTATATCTCCGAAAAGACACTAAAACACTCAAAAAACTCAAACAAAAGATCAAGTGGACTTTTAAATTATCAACGTACATATAAGTGGAAAAACACGCAAACAAGTCACATTAAAATACAAATAATCACACTCTAAGTAACTTAAATAACGCAATATAATCCACTTATCACTAAACTTTAATTCACATCAACCTATATACACCTTTAGCCGCAAATAAATCCTTTACTCAATCTAGTTGCCATTTTTTTGCTTTGTTTGTTCATAAAGTGTTTTATGTTTCACATATAGATTTTATCCAATATACGATAAATAAATATATTTTTGAATTACCTATATTCTGTTTTCCTTATTTATCATTTTCCTAATTAGTTAGGATATAATTAGAATTATAATTCGATTGGTGGTATTCTCTTTGTTATTCGGAAATTTAATACTCTCTCTTGAGTACAACCCTTCAAAAAAAAAAAAAAAAGAGTACGTTGGTACTCACGTAATAAAAAAAAAAATCGATAAAAAATAGAGGAATGAGATCACCGTTTATAATTTGTATTCCACTTTAATTTGTATAATATGGATGAGACGACGTGCCATGATGACCTTTGAACATGAAATCAAGAGACGATCATAAGGCTAATTAACAGGTATTTCGAAGTACTCATGTTTATATAGTTTCTTGATCTTAAAATAGAACTTAAAAGAGTCATATTGTGAATATATAATTAGTAAATAAGAATCCGAGATGAAAGAGGATATAAAAGAAATACTGAATCCGAACTATAAGGGTTAATAGCTCGATTGAAAGTTGAAAAGAACAAGTAATTTTGACCAATCATATACTCCAAATATTAAAAAGCATCTGGGATAAGTCAAATTCACATTAACTCAATTTAATTATATCCAAACTAACTTCGCACCCCATTGTTTAATTTTATCAACTTCAGAATAGATAATGCACAGAATCAGAACTTCATTATCTAGATACAGAATTCATGTTCAGACTGAATGCAAATTGTCCGACAGAGTCCGGTGAAGGGAATAATGGTTTTTAGGACAGTAACTTAGTGGGTGTTGTGTTTAAGGACAATAATTTTATGGGCTTGTAAATGTAGGACAATATGTTTTAAAATTTGTAAATATAAGACAATATGTTTTAAAATTTATAAATAAAAGACACTATGTTTTAAAATCCTGTAAATGTAGGACAATCGAGCCCGAACAAGCACAAATCTCAGGTGACATTTAAGCTCAATTTGGGCTTATCAGGCTCGTTTGTCCTACATTTACGGATTTTAAAACATATTGTCCTATATTTACATATTTTAAAACATATTGTCCTATATTTCCAAGTTCTTATTATTTATTGTCCTTAAAACACAACCCCCAAAGTTACTATCCTAAAAGAACATTCTTCCCATCAGTGTATTATGTTCTACATCAGGTGCAATGCATCGCTGCACTGTCAGCCACACATTTACACATATATCCATGTTAGTGTTTTATTCTCTTTATCAATACATATGATGCATACCAATTATGTGGAAGAATGTAGAGATTACAAGGCCTTGCCGCTGTATTTCAAGTCTTACTAGAAAAATCTACGTTTGATTTTCTGTAGCTCCGATAGAGTTTCTTTCATGTTTATCCTGTCTTCAGGGGATTCTTCTGAGCACTTCAAGGCCAGCACCAATATGGAGAATACACAGTGCATCATATTGTCACAATGTTCATCATCAAGATTCGTGAGCAAGTTGATATCTATAACCTGATCCAGCGACCGTGGAAGCAGACTTTCAATCCAACTCTTCAAGCTCAAATCTCCGCCAAACATGTCATCATGGTCTTTTTCTTGTAAATGTTTCAATCAGCATCACGCCATAACTATAAACATCACACCTCGTTGAAACTAGACCTTCAAAGACGTACTCTGCTACAAAAAAAAATAAAAAATGCATATATACAGTTGTAAGATACAATCAGAGGTGGAATTGATTTGAATTGAGGAAAAAGAATTATTACCAGGCGCAATGTATCCCAATGTACCAAGGGTGTTGAAATTATTTTAGTATGGCTCTATTTTACCCCCTTCCTATTTTATGCTGATGATGTTATTATTATTGTGAGCAATAAGAAGAGAAACATTAGGGTCTTGGTGGATGTCTTTAATAAGTATGCTTTGATTTCTGGTCAGCATATTAGTCCTGCCAAGTCTAAGATGTTTTTTGGGAATAACATTTCTACTGGTTTTAAAAAATTATGTTACTAATGCCGCTGGTTTTGCTGAGGGGGGTTGTTCCCTTTACTTACCTTGGTACTCCCATTTTCAGGGGTGCCCCTAAACCTGCCTATTTCAGGAAAATGTCTGATGATATTGTTTGCAGGATGAATAATTGGAGAGGGTCTTCTCTCTATGGCTGGTAGGGTCCGCATGGTGAAGTCTGTTATCATCCCTTCTTTTACCCATGTCATGAAAATTATAAACTGCCTGTTACTACTCTTTCTAAAGTGGAAAAAACCATGAGAAATTTTATTTGGAGTGGCTCCTACACTAGAAAGGGACTAGTAATGTCTGTTGGTCTAAAGTGTGCTCCCCTCACTCTGAAGGTTGCCTCAACACGACCTATATCAAATTTTTTAATAAGTCTATCCTTTTGCAGTCTTTGTGGGGTATCTTCACTTCCACCCATGAGGGGATTTTGTTCATACAAAGAAGGCTTCTTAATAAAAGAAATTTGGTTAAAGAGCACCACACTAAGTCTTCTATAAAAACTGGGGTCTGTATGCATTGGTCCCTGATTAACACTAACTCTAGATGGATATGTGGTTACCCCTCCTCTGTTTCTTTCTAGTTTGACAAATGGCTTGATTATGTGATTGCTGACAAAATTGGCATTCCCATTTCTATGAGAAGGCACTTCTTCAACTTCTCTGTTTTTGATTACTATATTGCTGGCACTTGGTACATTGAGCATCATTTCATGAACAACTTTCCTGATATTGTGGAGGACATTAGAAAGCATAAGTTTTCCAATGGTAGTAAGGATAGGAGGGTTTGGGAGAGGTCTCTTCATGGGGATCTCTTCCAAACTTTTCTATTGTTTGCTAAGTCACCATTTCCCTGATGTTAACTGGGGTACTTGGATTTGACAGTCTTTTATTCCTAAATGCAGATCCACTACTATCTGGAAAGCCATACATAAGGTTAAGAAGTTGGGGCACTTCTGGTCCTTCTCATTGTTGCCTGTGTAACAATAATGAGGAAGACATGATTGAGATCTTTATCCAAGTACATAAATTGGTCCTTCTCATTCTGCTTCTTTATCCTATCGTCCAAATATTGGGAATGGAGATTCATAGGGATATAACTCAGAAGAAGCTTTTCCTTTCACAGAAGGATTATATTCAAAAGATATTATCAAGGTTTGGTATGTCTACAGCTAAACCTATTGATACTCCAAGTGCTGCAAATATTCATTTGGCTATTGCTTTCGCTCCTAAATCTGCTGAGGAGAAGGAGTACACGTTTCGGGTTCCCTATGCTAGTGCAATAGGGAGTTTGATGTATGCCATGGTCTGTACTAGACCTGATCTTGCACATGCTGTTAGTGTTGTCAGCAGGTTTATGGCTCAACCTGGAAAGGAACATTGGCAGGCTGTGAAGAGGATATTTCGGTACCTTAGAGGTACATCTGATGTCGGTCTCATTTATGGAGGTGATACGAATTGTTTAGTTTTAAGCTACTGTGATTCTGATTATGCAGTAGATGTTGACAGTAGAAGGTCTATGACCGGTTATGCTTTTACTCTTGGTGGTTCTGTTGTAAGTTGGAAGACAACTTTGCTGCCTACAATTACTTTGTCTACTACAGAGGCAGAGTACATGGCCTTGACTGAAGCAGCCAAAGAGGGAATCTGGTTGAAAGGGCTAGTTAGTGATCTTGGTCTACATCATGATTATGCAACTGTATTCTGTGACAATCTGAGTGCAATATGGTTAGCCAAGGATCAAGTTCATCATGAGAGAACGAAACATATTGATGTCAGGTATCAATTTCTGAGAAGTGAGAAGAGGGTTAAAGTAAGAAAGTTGGGACTACTGATAACCCAGCTGACATGTTTACCAAGCCGGTTTCAAATAACATGTTCCAACATTATTTGAACTTGTTAAATATTACTATCTGTTAGTTGCCCAGTCTTGGGGGAAAATCTGTGTACGAGGAGTTGCTTGTACGTCTGGCACTTTTATGGTGCATCTGGTACATCTGTGAGAGGATTCAAGTCAAGGTGGAGACAATGAATTTTCTGTTATTTTACCAAGGTGGAGATTTGTTGGAATTGTGTAAAATAAAGAAGTTTGTTTTATCCCACATCGGATTGTATCAAAAGTTGGAGGACTTCCTAATCCTATAAGAAGTCATATTCTGTCCCACATCGGATTGTAAAGGTGAAGGACTTCCTAATGTTATTTAAGAAGCCCAGGTCTCTTTGATACAAGTGCATAAGTTGGTTTCGGTTTTGGGCTTATTAATTTTGGCCTAGTCGGTTTCGGTTTTGGGCTTATTAACTTAGGCCCAATCAGGTAGGGATTATTATTTATATTCCCATTTGAGTTGTATATCGTTGTCGGTTCTGAGTAATATACGAGATCCTCTCTTCCGCCCGTGGACGTAGCTAACAAATTGTTAGTGAACCACGTAAAATTTTGGTGTCGGTTTATTCGGTTTATTTATCATTTTTATATCTTTCTCGCATCGGTTATAACACAAGTACATAACACTTTTTTTTTAATAGTATAGTACTCAATATGTCTCAATCTATCTTTGTAATATTTTTCATTTTTGGACGCCTCAATCTTAATCGCAATCTTTTTTCATTTTGGGCGTCTCAATCTTAACTCGTACATTTCCTTAAATGAAAATACTCACTTTATCACATAAAATACTAATAAACAACACTTTCTACCCCAACACTTTCACATAAAATACATAAAATACTAATAAACAACTCTTTCTACCCCCAACATTTTATCACATAAAATCATTTTTTTTTAAACTTCAAGCACCAGTAATCCACCGGTTAAGATTAGGACAGAAGGAGTATATATTTCTAAAAAGAAAAAAAAAAGGCCCGCGCAACAACTAGCTAGCCTACCCCGCCGCGAACCTACCTGCCTAAACCCGCGGTCATCATGGGTTGGCCCATTAATTTAGGCCCGCCTGCCGACAGACTTATATGCACCAGGGTCACCATGCACTGTATAGAGTTCTTTTAAAACATACAATTTGTTCACACTGAAACGTGCAATTTGTTTCACGACCACATGTTGCACTTTTTGTTATAAACAAGTTGGATATTTCAGTGTAAAAATTGTATATTTCAAAAATACACTACGCAGTGCACGGTGCACTTGGTGCACAAGAGACCCAGTCACTCATATAGTACTTACATTGATGCGTCATTCTTGAATCTAGTAATTTCCCTGATCATTTTCCAAAACCATGGATTGAATGCATTTTTCCTTTGCGTAAACAAACTTGAGAGTCCATTTCGGGTCCCCCATTCGTATCCTGAGCCTTCATCCAAGCTCACAGAAAATGATGCGTCGGGAAACTCTATATCAACTCCAACACTCTCCAACAATTCCATCACGTCCTCATACATAACCTGTCCAATAACTCATCTAAGTGAATTTGACCTATCCTCATAAATGATATGTCGGACAAAGAAAATCATCCCTTGCAGAAAAAAAGAAAGGATCATATGTTCGTTGGCATGAAAATAGAGAAAATGTCACTTTTAGTCCTGTAATTTTGGACAATTTAACTTTTAGTTCTGTAAATATTTACTTTTTCAATTTTAGTCATGAATTTATCAATTTCAATCCTTTTTTGTCTGAAATTTTAAAATCTCGCCGGAATAAGTATGTGCATCTCACGTGACACTTTGAAATTGATCTTTTTTTGTTACATGACCATCCACCTGTGTAGGTGGCTGGAATTTAAAAAAAAAAAAAAAAAAATCCAAATCGAAGTGTCACATAAGGTGCACATGCTTATTCCGGCAAAATTTTAAAATTTTTGACAAAAAAAGATTGAAATTGACATATTCAGGACTAAAATTGAAAAAGTAAAAAGTTATAAGACTAAAAATGATATTTTCTCTGAAAAATATTAGAAGCAAAATTAGGTATATTAATTAATTAAGAATCATATGTCACGTTGTAGTATTAATATTGAATCATGAAATATGGCCGATCAAAAAAAAAATGTTAACCAAAAAAAAAAGAAGCAAAAAAAAGAAGAAGACATGATCTTACCGTAGTGAAGACCATGAAACCAAGGTCGAGAGCAGAGCCAGAGAGTGCAACCGTCTTGGAGCGGCCACCTAAGACGTCCTCCTTCTCGTACACCACTACCTCCGCCCCTTCTTTCGCCAGCACATATTCGGCCGCAAGCCCGCTTACGCCCCCGCCTACCACCGCAACCCTCATATTCTTCGACATTGATTAATAATTAATTCAACCTGCATTAAAATATGCATCAATCATCATCTAAAACTATTTCAATGCAACAATTTATTCCTCTTATGCAGAAGTTTACCTTGTTTCAAATTGTTACAAGGCAGGGAGATTAATAAAGAGCATTACAGACTGGAAACATTGATAATACTTCAGAGATATGTTGTAACCATGCATCACTATATTTATAGGGTAAATTGCAGAAGTGGCCCCTGTAAATTTTTCGTATGCAGTTTTAGTCTCATGTTCTTTTTTGATCTTTTTTTTATGCAAAAATGGTCCCATTCGATTTTAATTTAACAATTTTGGTCCCAAAAGAATTTTTAAAAAAACAAAACTTGGTCCCAAAAATTCCTTTGTTTTTTGCTTGTAAAATCCTATGGGACCATTTTTGTTAAAAAAAGGACCATTTTCGTGAGGGCAAATTCACATGGGACCACTTCTACAATATACCATCTGTTTATATTAGAGTGCGTCTCATGTGCATCAGGTGCAGCGCGCACTCAATAGTATATTTTTTAAATATACAACTTATTTCATTGAAACATACAATTTTATTTACACTGAAATGTGAAATCTGTAACCGTGAAACAAATTGCATATTTTAAAAATATACTATGGAGTGCACTGTGCAACTGATTCATACCAGACCTAATCTTTATTATATTATCATCCTTCCACTTTATCCTCTGAATATAATCCCAATTGTCTCTTCCCAAAATATCTTTGACAGCCCACACTTTAATCTCATGCTTCTAGCACGTTCACAAATGGTTGATAGAGTTAATGGTGTCACATAGAACTCCATTCATACACTTTTACAACATAGTGAGATACTTGGTAAGGAGGAGAGGATTTAGGATTGGAGTAGTTTGATCGTTATGGAAGAGCATAAATGAGGTCGTATACTATGAAACTATCAGAGATCAAAGTGAGGTTGTGGTCCTTTTTATTAATGACTTTTGTTCTAATCTCACTGAACGAAGACAAAAACTTTTATTAGTTAAAAATTGAAATGTCAAGTACGGTGATGACACTGAGCGGTCGACCGTTCAAGTGTCAATTACAACTCTTTCATCCAATTATACACATGTGGAGATTTTTATTTGGTTCTTGTAATTTTTTATTTTTTTTATATAGTTAGATTTGTAAATATTGAAAATAATGTGTATTAAAAAAATTAAAAAATAATCAAAATCCGTAAAAAAAAAATCCCAACAAATAGAGTCCAATATCGTAAAATTTTCTCTCTTTTCTCTTCTAATATTTCTATATGGCAAAAATTCGGCCCTCAGAATTAAATATATAATTTACATTTTATGTGTTTCTAATTTAGTATTTCATGCATCTATTTGTCGCTTGTTCATTTCTTTTCAATTTCGTATTTTCAAATCTTGTAATTTTAATTTTATTATTGAGTTTGTAATTTATTTAAGTGTATGGTAATTTTTTTTCCTATTATAATTACGGATTTAGAATATCAAATAATTTTTATATAATTTTTTGCACATTTAAATATAACAAAAATCGATTGCACTTAATACATATATAAAAAATAATAATAAAATAATTATTTTAAGTTGTGTTGGTGTCACTAATAAAATATAAAAAATTAAAATTAAATTAAATGGTAAATTGTGTATGTACATAAACAAGAAATGAAATGGCAAAAAACCAGATTCAGCAAGAGGTGACAACCTTAGAGTGGATCTTAAATCCAATTTCCTATATAGAAGAGTAAAAAATGAACTGTAAATTTTCTTGGTGAGTCATGATTTGGTACTAGTTGAGTACAGTACCCCTTCGTACTCATGTCTCGATTGGTAGAGTTACAAAATTTATAGAAATAATAGTACTATAACTATTTTAAAACGAGAAATGCTATAAAGTTGATTGGTATGATTTACTAAAAAAAGGTGTGTTAAATATTACATGTTAATTGAGAGAAAGTATTAAAAGTGATATAAAATATTAAAAAATAATTAATATGTAAAAAGTATTAAGCTCTGTGATTTTGTACTTTTTACGGAGATATACAAGTAATAAGCTCTGTGATTTTCAACCCACGACACAAAGTAATGAGTTTGTAGAATTTGAACATTACGTTATCTGCTTTTTAAAATTTTAAATTTAGACATATAATTTCATTTTGTTTAACTCAGAATTGGTATTTGACTCTTGTAATTTATGGTTCAATAAAACTAGGTTTGATTTCGTAATTTTGCACTTTCATTATATAATAGTATACTCAATCAACCAACCCAAAGCCCATACAATTTGCAACTAGGGAGGCCCATTTAGTATAGCAAACTACTTTGAGTACTTTTCTATGTCTAATGCAATTTAGTTGCATTTTGCACAAAGAAATTGTCATTGTGCCAACTAATACTACACCTGTCAATTTTAGTACAAATCATTTGTACTCTTATATGTAGTATAAATAGATAAATAAAAATATTAAATTCCACACGATAACATATTTTTTTTTAAATATGCCTACCAAATAGGAAAAAAGAATCATGAACCTTTGAGCACTTCATGAGTTTGTATGCAGTGAAACTTATTCATCATAAATTTAATTTCTTTTGTACAGGCATTATCCTTCCGTTATCACTATTAATACATCATGTTGTAATATAGGTCACATCATTCAGTGTTATGAGTAATATGTCTTTTATAGTAAAAAAATCACTCTTCAGTTATTACAACTAATACCTTTTACCAAATATAAGTCACATTTTTTACCTAGTTTTATAAATTCTTGTCTAAAATTTGTTCAACCTATACTTTACTGAACTTCATTAATCATTAAATATATTATATTATTTTAGTAATTACTTGTAGAGTTTACAAAAGATACGTTTGGTGAACTTTTCAACAGTAAAAAAAATTGTGGATTCACCTATTCCTAGTGGGAAACAGAGCAATCAATTGAAAATTAAGTAAAGTTGTTGTTATAAGGTTTCTTAAGACATAGATCATGTTGATTTTTTCTTGCAAGGATCATTAATTCATACAGCTATCTACTTATTTAGATATTAATTATCCGAAGATGACATCATTAGCATTAGCTGTGTAGCACAAAATATTTTCTCAACTACATTTCTTTTACTCGTATTTATTTTTCGATTTATTTATTCAATTCATGTCACGCATATGATTCGTTATTTAATAGCATTAGCGTTAGGTGTTGAAATAAATGAATCACAATCGATTTGAATCCATCTCTTGTAATCATATTTTCTAAGGGCTCTTCCACGAGATTGTTAACATTAGATAGGGTCTGGCATACATTTCTTTTACTCATATTTATTTTTTGATTTATTTATTCAGTGCACGTCATGTGTATGATTCGTTATTTAATAGCATTAGCGTTAGGCGTTGAAATAAATGAATCATAATCGGTTTGAATTCATCTCTTGTAATCATATTTTCTAAGGGCTCTTCGACGAGATTGTTAACATTAGATAGAGTCTGGCTACATTTCTTTTACTCATATTTATTTTTTGATTTATTTATTCAGTGCACGTCACATGTATCATTCGTTATTTAATAGCATTAGCGTTAGACGTTGAAATAAACCAATCATAATCGATTTGAATTCATCTCTCATAACCATATTTCCTAAGGGCTCTTCGACGAGATTGTTAACATTAGATAGGATTTGACTACGTTTCTTTTACTCGTATCTATTTTTTGATTAATTTATTCAATGCACGTCACGTGTATGATTCATAATTTAATAAAATTAGCTTTAGGCCTTGAAATAAATGAATAATAATCGATTTGAATTCATCTCTTGTAATCATATTTTCTAAGGGCTCTTCGACGAGATTGCTAATATTAGATATCTATCTGGCTACATTTCTTTTACTCATATTTATTTTTGATTTATTTATTCAGTGCACATGACACAATTTTAACTAATAAAAGTTTTTGTCTTCGTTCAGTGAGATTAGAACAAAAGTCATTAATAAAAAGGACCACAACCTCACTTTGATCTCTGATAGTTTCATAGTATACGACCTCATTTATGCTCTTCCATAACGATCAAACTACTCCAATCCTAAATCCTCTCCTCCTTACCAAGTATCTCACTATGTTGTAAAAGTGTATGAATGGAGTTCTATGTGACACCATTAACTCTATCAACCATTTGTGAACGTGCTAGAAGCATGAGATTAAAGTGTGGGCTGTCAAAGATATTTTGGGAAGAGACAATTGGGATTATATTCAGAGGATAAAATGGAAGGATGATAATATAATAACATCATCAGCAAAAATGATGAAGCAGAAGAACCTTGCCCCAAAGCGCAGAAGATTGGTGGTTCTCACCGATGAAGATGAAAGTGATTCTGACGAGATTCAACCGGAGCGCCAAACCGCTCAGAGTTCACCATTACAAGTGTTGGCTCGGGTTATCTCTAGGACTCGGGATCGGGGATCGAGGAGCGGTCTTCTCGAGGTGCTCGAGACATCGCTTTCATTCGGATAAAATTTCTCGGAAATTTTTAAAGGAGCTCGAGACCTCGAGAGATACCTACCTCGGATGTGCGTTCGATAAGAGCCAAATTTCGAGTCGATCCCGAAGATGTGCGAGTTCGACAAAGAAAGAGCCAACTCAGACTCAAACCGAGGATATGCCACCAGGGCCTCGTAACCCACTCGGATGTAAACTAAGGACCGACATCACAAACTTCAGATGTTCTTTGAGGCTCGGGAGCGTATATTTTTGATGAGCTCCCGAGGATCTACTTCTTGATCCCTTAGCGAAGCTTCAAATGAACCGAGAGCCCAAGATGGAAGAAGGGGCGAAGAAGAAGGAGTGGAGGAGCAAGGGAACGGTTCATTCTTGATCATACCCCGAGCTCAAATTTTCATACCCCGACCGCAAGATGTCTTCTTCGATTAAGGACGATCAGATTCATCCTCAATCGACTCTTCCCCCAGATGCTTGATATTGCCGCATTCAGAGGGGAAGACCGGTGGAATGAGGAGACAACCTTCCCGACCGACTTCTCGGGTTCGGAGGACAAAGCTCGAGATGAAAAACTCCGATTTTGATGAGCTGGTTCGGAAGAAGTTGGTGAGAGGAGAGCAATCAAGTTGGTGCCCCGAAAGAATGGAGACAAATCCAAAGATGGAGATGGGGACCAACAGGAGAGGTGCCGAGGATCACTCTCGATGGAAAAAGGAGACTTCGTTCGATCAACTCGAATTGGTCAACCTCAGATCGGTTAACTCTTCGTGTACCTTTTGCACTATTAACAATTATGCCAAAGTTACTTAAAGTCCTATCTTTAACTCAATTGTTCGATAAATGACCGAGGCTCGATTGAGACCAAGCTCAGGACGGGGTTCGAGGCATTGCGATGATCGACAAAGACAGAGGTGCGAAGATTCCCGAGATTGATCTCACTCCCTTGATGGAGAAACTTGAGAAGGTTGAGCCAATGATGATCAAAATTGCTCGATGGAAGAAACGCTGGCTGATCAAGCTCAAAGATGGAAAGTCTTAGTCACTCTTCGTGAGCCGTGTGCAAAATTCAAAACACTCGACCACCCGTATTTACCTCCATGGAAGAAAAAGTCGAATGAGAAGTTCCGGAGGGAGTCAAGATCGAAGTTAAGTGATGAATCAAGCAGAAACACCAAGAGAGTTCGATTTCCTAGAGGTGAAACCGCGTAAAAGAATGAGGTCTTTGATAAAGTCTCATTGTTGAGAAATGAGCTAAATGCTCATGACCAAGATGACAGAGATGTTCAAGGAAGCACTCTTCTGGCGGGTTGCCCACTTATCTCAAGAATTTTTCGTGGCCAAGAACCATCTAAGGAGGGGCTGAAGACGAAAAAAGATCGATAGCGTGAGAGATTCATTGTGTGAGCAAAGAAAGAATATCACACATGGACACAAAGACTTCCGCGCTTCTTCCAAATTACTAAAAGAAGGGGAAAAGGAAGTCAAGATCTCGAAAAGTTCATGGCATGTACTTTGGAGAAGAAGGCTCAAAAAAGATCTTTAAATGTATAATTTAGCCAAAGCCTTAAAAGAAGTCGGAAGCTTCGAAAAGTTAAAGTTTGCTCGGTGGAGAAACCTGCCTACACTCGAGTTTCTAAGCAAACCATGCTTGATGTGTCAAAAGAAAAACCGAAAAGTGCTAGAGTAAAGGTTGGAACAAGCCAAAGTCAAATTCTTTGAAATGCTATGAAGAGGAAAGCCTCGGGTGTTGTTCAACCCGAAAGCAAGCGTCTGGTTTCTAAGCCAATCCAGAGAAAGTGATTCTCGATGATGAAGAGAAAGAAGAATATGAGTCTCAACCTCGGATGAAAGTCTTCAATACTAGAAATGCTCAAAACACTCCAAAATGGAACAAGCTAAGAAAGTCTGCTTTGGCCCTGTGGAGCATCTATGATCGAAAGAAGATAGACGAAGAGCGAAGCGAAGGAGTGAATTCGGGAAGTTTATGAAAGGGGAAAGGAACCCTGGATCTTCATTAGTCAGAAGATCTTGTTCTCAAATGAGGTAACATATGTAATGATACCTCAACTCAACGTGCTTCATTCTCCTCGAGTGAAAGGCCGGATTCTTTTGCCAAGTAAATAAAGACTCGATCGTCACTATACGCATTACTATCCCTTTGCTCCTTCCCCAACTCACACGAAAGATTCTCGCAACCAAACCATTTCTTTGCTAAATTCAAGAATCGCAACGCATTTCGCTTCGCAGCCGATCGAGCTACGATCTTCTGCAACTTAGAAGCCCAAGAAATTGTTGTACCACCAAGAGTAAACACACACCCGATTGTACTCCTCCTTTTGTCGAGATCACTGGATGCCAAGTCTGCATCAACATATCCTGCCAACTCAACGCTTTTGCCCTCAAAGCACAAAGCTTGTTCAGTAGTACCTCTCAACTACTTGAGGATCCACTTCACTGCCTCCCAATGCTGCTTACCCGGATTACCCATAAACTGGCTAACAACTCCCACTGCATGTGCAATATCTGGTCTTGTACACACCATGTCATACATCAAACTGCCAATTGCTGAAGCATATGGAGTGTTTTGCATGTAGGTCCGCTCCTCTTCGCTACTAGGTGAGTCCTTGTTGGATAACTTGAATTGACTTCCCAACGGGACATGAACTGGCTTTGCATCTTCCATACTAAATCTCTTCAAGACCTTCTTTATGTATTCAGCCTGTGAAAGATACAACTTTCCTGCCACCTTATCACGATCAATTCGCATACCTAAGATTTGCTTGGCCTCTCCAAGGTCTTTCATAGTAAACCTATCAGACAACTTCTTCTTCAACTTGCTCACTTCCCGAGTACTAGAGCCTGCTATCAACATGTCATCAACATATAATAGCAAAATGATATAACCACTATCATACCTCTTGAAGTAACAACAATGATCAGCTTCACACCTATTGATCTCAATCTCGTGCATGAATCCATCAAACTTCTTGTACCACTGTAATGGAGCTTGTTTCAAACCATACAAGCTTTTCTTCAATTTGCAAACAAGCTCATTATTCCCCTTTGACAAGTATCCTTCCGGTTGCTTCATGTAGATGTCCTCATCTAAGTCACCATGAAGAAAGGTTGTTTTCACATCCATCTGTTCTAACACCAAGTTCTCTGCAGCCACCAAACTCAGAACTAACCGAATGGTAGTTAGCTTCACAACTGGAGTAAAAACATCAGTATAATCAATACCATGTTTCTGCTGAAACCCCTTCACAACCAGTCTTGCCTTGTAACGCTTGCTTCCATCAGCCTCCTCTTTGATTCTGTAAACCCACTTATTATGCAGTGCCTTCTTGCCCTTAGGGAGCTCAACTAGTTCCCAGGTTCCGTTGGTCATCAACGAATTCATCTCATCATCCATCGCAAGTTTTCACTTGCTCACCTGCTCACTACGTGTAGCCTATGCATAACATTCAGGTTCACCACCATCAGTCAACAATAAATAATGAAGAGAAGGTGAATACCTATCAGGAGATCTCCGTTCTCTCGTGGATCTCCGCAGCGGAATTGTTGGTGGTGGTGTACTTGTTTCTCCCTCAATAATCTCCTGATCATTTAGAACCTCCTTGCTACCACCTGAGTTCGAAATTTCTAACTCCACAACCTGAGTCTCAGAACCACCTTCTTTGGATATCCCTGACCTGTCTTTGTACAACACCTGCTCATTAAATACGACATCTTGACTACGAATTATCTTTCAATTTTCCTCATCCCAAAATCGATAGCCAAATTCATCATTGCCATATCCAATAAACGTACACTTAACAGATTTAGCATCCAATTTACTTCTACTAGTAGCATCAATATGAACATATGAAACACACCCAAATACTCGAAGAAAAGACAGATTTACCTCCTTACCCGACTAGGCCTCCTCTGGTATGCCATTTTCCAAGGGAGTTGAAGGTCCTCTGTTTATCAAGTAAGCTGCAGTGTTAACTGCCTCTTCCCAAAATATCTTTGACAGCCCACACTTTAATCTCATGCTTCTAGCACGTTCACATAAGGTTCTGTTCATACATTCTGCACGGACCATACAATTTCAGTTACATTATTCTGCACGTATTAACTTGTACGTTACATTTCATATTTTCACCCAAATTTAAAATTAACGTTTCGATTATATTAATTTATATGTTCTGTGTGTCCAATTGCACAATTACAACTTATGCACATTTGACTAACTCTTAGAAAAATCATGTTAACAATTGAATGGCAGTGAAGATCTAAATATGAAGTTGAAGGGGACCATTTGTGGATAATAAAAAAAAGGCACTAATATTAATTGTGCATCCATTCACGAGGGATATGTGGTGTCGCATATGTGTCGGCAAGAGAAAACTACACAACCTCTTAATTCTTCTTCTATATATATTCATCAAATTATATTTAAGAGTACAACGTTACAATTTATGTCCGCACTCTATAAGATACCCATTCCATTTTTGGCAAATACTTTTTATTATTTTATTCAACTCCATCTATTATATTCTCTTTCTCAATTACATCATTTGTACTACATCTATTATTTTATAGTACTCTTTAGTTTATGTGCTATAAGTTAAGGTATGTCCCTCTTATAGAGGAACAAAGGGAGTACTTAATTTTTATAAAACGAAGCCAATTGGGGCCTTGCGAGTGGTTAGTGTTTTTAATTGTAATTATTAATTAAATTAAAAATGTTAAATTTGTGATTCTTGATACTATTATAATATGCTTCTCTCTATAATTACTAAACTACCTCTATATCATTGTGGCCATGTAATATTAAGGCCGGAAAGAATACTAGCTAGCTACTATATACTATTACATAATATTAATTAATTGTATATACATGTGTGTGGTCATCATAGTTTTGTATCTGCAAGTCTAGTTTCATCAGATATATCACGAGAAGCACCACTGCCAGAAATATCTATAATACCTGCCGCTTAGCGGGAGGCTCCCCGGATCGTTGTTCATCACTCTCTGGATGAAAAATCGTTAGTGGGGCATGTCCCCCTAATTGGAATCATGATATTCTCGAAAACACTGGTAAAATAAATAAACTCATTTGTTCTAATTATTTAGTTTACTTGCTGCAAAGATTTCATTTTGATGCAAATTGCATGTAATTTGACTCAATGCAGTCAATGAATACTGCAAGTTGGGGTGTGTGTCCTCTGTGTGCAGTGCCATAACCACTCTCCAAAATTCTGGTAAAAATAATAATAATGATCGAGCTTTACCAGAATTTTGAATATATAATACTTTACTGATAATTGAAATATTATTTGAATAATACTTTATTGACAGTTGGAATATCATTTGAATAATACTTTATTGACAGTTGGAATATTATTTGAATAATACTTTGAAGAATATTATTGGCCCATCCCAAAAAAAAAAAATGCGTAATTAGAATAATCGAATCTCATGTCTATGACAAAAGATAAAAGAAGCTATATAGCAAATAAAAATAATAATAATGATCGAGCTTTACCAGAATTTTGGAGATTCTGCATCCAGAGAGTGATGCACAGCTAAGCGACAGGTATTATAGATATTTCTGGCAGAGGTGCTTGGGCAACAACTCTTTGCCTCAACTTGAATTTGTCCCAAAACAAGGCTCACCAAAAGAGCACTCATAATAACAATTTTACCTTCCATGATCTTCTCGTGATATATCTTCTTAATTTGTATTGATGAAATGCTGATGAAACTAGACTTGCAGATACCCAACTTAAATAGTAGTTGTTCTGCCATTCAAGCTTCACTTGACACCATAAACTTCACCAGCTGTCATCCTTATCTCAAGCTCCGGACCACAAGCTTCACCAGCTGTCATCCTTATCTCATCCTTACCACAGAAAAAAAAGGACCAAAAAGAAACATAGGACCAAATCAGTTGATCAAAAATTCTCATTGAATCCAAAATATATTTCTTTCCCGTGTATATTAATCACATAAACCTATCTATTAACGCAGACAGTTTAAATTATATATATATATATATATATATATATACTTTTCTTGACAAATAATATTATTTGAATAATACTTTATTAGCAATTGGAATATTATTTGAATAATACTTTTTGAAGAATATTATTATCCCATCCCATAGTAATTAATTAATTAGATCGAGAAAATTATACATATACTAGGCGTTGAAACCGATCGAAAAGTCGGACGTTGATGAAAAAAGTTGAGGGAAGCTTATGTACAATAAATATCTAGAATTGGATTTTTTATATGCATGATATCATTCGATTCTTTTAATTATTTTTTGCAAGTAACCATTTAGTTATGGTTAAATTATTTTTGAAAGTAACCATGTTACTTAAGATGTATTGTTGGTAAATTTAATTTTATTTAAGTTTAAATTTCGATAACATATTTGTCAACAAATTAACTGCAAAATATTTAAAAGTTTATTCAGGCCGGTTATCTTTTTCGGTGATGCATGGTAAGTAAAAATATTCTTCTCCAACATCTCAAAATGACCACCTTGAATTAGTACCATTTTTGACTAACGATTAAGCGATGTGACGACGGGAAAAAAGATATTTGAAGAGAAGAAAGAGAAGAAGATTAAAAAGACACATTATTAATTAGTCTTTTTATTGCCCATTCAAGCTTCACTTGACACCATAAACTTCACCAGCTGTCATCCTTATCTCATCCTTAACTAAAGCTCACATGGCTTGCACGTTTCCAAAAAGAAATCATCACATGTTTGAATAATATGAATTTGCTTACTGGTGAACACAATTTTCCATGATCTTTGTAACTGCCACTTAGTGGGTCTTCTTTGATCTCTGAAAAACAGCCGCATGATCTAGTCCATTCTACTCGATTCTTGAAGCTTGTGGAACCTTCTGGAATCTTGCAGAACAACCTAGATCGTCAACCCGCAGTCAACAACATCAAAGACAACGTTGAACATAGAAGTGTTAGTGGTTAAGAAGAAAGGACGAATACTGATGTTGTAACCAATGTTGTAACATCGGTGGCAACATCAACAATCTCCCCCATTCGATCTTTCTGCTATAACACACATGAAATACCAAATACATCAGGTACTGTGCATGATAGAGCTCATAATCATATCAACTGCACTACTAAGTGTCTAACCATTTTGTAGCTATCAATAATCGAATCTTCATCAAACAATTTCATTTGTTTGAGAAACTTCAGTCTGCAGAAAACTTGTCAAGGTATAATGTAAAACATATCAGAGCATATGACATATAAGAGCATCTGTGTATTACATTGCAACTCATCAGAGCACTCATCAGAGTAAGATGTAAGAACATATCAGAGCAAAAGGAACAATGGCACAAGTACAACATGTACCAATCCTTATATCTGCAGACAAAGTAGAACATATATTCCTTGAACATATTTCCACCAATCATCAAGGTTAGATTATCAGAGCAATGAAAACAAGGATATCAGAGCTAAGAGACATGTTAACCTAAAAAAAACATCAGAATATCAACATCAGACCATGCTAATCATCAATATTCAAAATAACAGAATATCAGAGCAAGTCATAATACTCAAAACATAAACAAGTAAACCTATCAACTATTTGTTCAATAATTACAAACCAACATGAACGGAGTTTTAGGAAATAAACTTGTAAAAATAAGATCAAATGAATATGAAGGATAAACAAGAGAGAGTGGAGGTGATGAAACTGATACATCAGCTGTAGCATCAACAAGGCCTGCACATGCTCCCCCTCACTTTGTTCACAGCTCCCTCATTCTTCATGATCTAAAACAAACTCCCCCATTCAACCTTCATAGGAGATCACCATAGACTTCCTCTATGATATCATCAATGTCAGCATCATCATCATCACCAACTTGTTCATCAGCAGCCTGTTCAACCTGTACAACCGGAGGATCTGGCTCATTCTCTTCATGCACATCACCTGGAACAACAACAGGGACATCTTCAGCAGCAGGAACTTCAACAGCAACTTCAGGAGCATCAGGTGCTACTCCCCCTGGTGGAGCAGAAAGTAACCTCACCCAAAAACTCTTCATAACGTTCAGCTCAGCAATCTGATCCTGCAAATTCTCAATTTGCTGAAGTATGAAATCCCTGTGAATGGTTACAGACTGAACTAGAGAATTTCTCAAGTCAGTGTAACCATCAGTGTTGCCAGCATTTGGTGCAACATCCAGATTTTGAACAGCAGGTTCAACAACCTCTGGTTCAGCTTCTTCTCCCTCTGCATTAGGCCTCTTGTATAGCAAGTCAAGGATTTTTTTCCTTTCAACAACACATTGGAAATTCCTAAGTCAGGAATCATTCCACCAAGACTTTCAACAGGTTCCCTAGCAATGTCTAACCTGTCCAGCAGAGCAAAGATCATACAAGGATATGGTAAAGCACTTTTCTTACCACCTGCACATTTCATAGCATTATCAAAGATTGTCCTCCCAGATTGAAATTGTTCATGACCACTATCCTGTACATCAGAATACGAGAGTCTGGGTGTTTGGGATATGAGTGATTGACTCTAGGCCAAGTGGGCGATTGTTAGTGTTAGTGTCCTAAATACAATCATTTATAAGGACATAATACTTGATGATATTTAGTTATTTAATATTATTATTTATATTAATATATGACATTGCACTTATTTGAATATTATGTTTGGTTGTTTGCATTTATTCATGTTTTTGTGTTCCCATGAACCTATGTCGTCATTGAGATTGTGAGATCTCAGATGACAATGACATGGTTCTCAAAGTAGCCCCAATCGAGGATCATCAAGAATGGGTTATTGATGATACCGTTGAGATTGATGTGCGATCTGCATCATATCCTTAGAGGATATAGTGGTTCTCACAACTGCGAGATACATGGTATCTCATGATGGATGCACAAATATCTTAAAGGGTATTGGCATACCCGACCGAGAAACCGTTTGATGTATTCTATTTAAGTGTCTACGGGAATATCGGTTTGTGGAGTAGTGTGATAGTCCTCCGACTTGAGGTCAATACACACAACATGCACATAGTTATGGGCTTTGATCATGACCGCTTGCACTCTATACAGGGTAGATATGACAAGTGTTGGGCATGTCACAAAGTACATGTGCGTGGTAGCTGAGCCAAGAATATGATTCATTCCTCAAAATAGATTTGGAGAGAATACTCGTCTTCTCAGAATTAATTGGATCGTTAGCCATTGGCTAATGCACGTCACATTTGGAATGGTGTCCAAATGTGACATACATGATCAATTAGTATAATGAGATAACGTGATTAAGTTATTTGAATAGACACATCATCATATTCTAGACTTAATCGGAGTATTCGTGAATGAAAGGATCTTATCTCCATAAGCTTCACATTACAAGTTGTTGCAAATCGTCGCAACGTACCTCATATATTGAGATTATCTGATTTATTGTCTAGAGTTCAATTAATACCGTTAGTTCGACTAACCACTTAATATATGAGGGCCTATGGGTCACACAACAAGTAACCCACGTTTACGAATTAAAGTTAGTTGATTAAATATTTGATTTGATCATAATATTTAATTTATAGAGAAATATAGTAATTATATTAATTTTTTATTATTTAATTAAATGTAAATCTATAATAATATATTAATATTATATGTAGGAAAATATATATTTGGTAGAAAATCTATGGAATTTGACTTGGTCAAATTAAAGATGAATTTTGGCTTTAAGACCTATTAGGAAATCTCTTAGGGTTAAAAAGGAAAGCCACCACTATATATATATGGGTCTTTGGGGATCCAAAATTACTGTAGAAAATAATCTCCTATAAGATTTCTAGATTAGAATTTTCCTAGTAAATTCAACTGAAAATTCAACGCGGTAATTCGTTGTGAATTTGTAGACGAGGATTACGTGGATATTGTAGTAGAGGGATCTGCTTACGAATCACTGTAAGGACTTCGTTTTATTAATAATAATTCAATTATGTAATTTGTGTATGTTAATTGTTGGTGAATAACCCAGTTCCGCTGCATGTATTATTTTGGTACGTGCTTATAAATTCTAACAGAAGGTTGTACTAAAGGAGGCTGAGCAGAAAAAGGAGAAGGCCAAAAAGCTCATGAGTTAAGCAAGAAATCGGTGAGAAAATGAAGGCCAAAGAGAAGAATGAAAGGTTGAGGACGATTGCTGAAGTTGAAGCTGAACGCTCTGCTTCTGAAACTACTCGGGGTGATGTTATGGTAGGCCATAAATCGCCAATGGAGATGCTGGTAGCAGTGCCTACTGAGAAAGTTGTTGAGTAAACCTCAGAGGAAATCATTGTTGATATCATTGGGACATCTATCACATTCGATAGGGTGTCTCAAGAGATATTTTCAGGTTCCCAACAACCTGGAAAAGATAGTCAAATTCAAACCCAAGCCCAAACCATCTCAGAGCCATATCTTTCCCCATCCGAAATGGATTTAGACACTTTCTTGTCTCAACCATTTTTGGACCCTGCTAAAACTCAGATTGTTGTGGTCTCAATGCACGAGAAATCCATTCCTGAATTGAATGAGGGAGAAGTTGCCAAAAAAGAATGGAGGGATAAAGCAGAACGATTTGTGCTCGATCGCTATCCTGAGCTAGCAGAGTTTCCTGAAACGAACATACCTAACGTAACCTCGGGAAAAAGAGACTTACATTGTCGATCAACCTCAGATCGAAAGCTAAGACTTTTCTTGAGATACCTTTTGGCACTATTAACAATTATGCCAAAGTTACTGAAAGTACTATCTTTAATTCTGAATTGTCTGATAAACAGACTGAGGCTCAATTGGAGACTGGAGCTCAGGATGAAGCTAAAGCTCAGGATGATAAAACAGCACAGAAGGTGCAGAAGGTTCCTGAGATTGATCTCACTCCCGTAATGGAGAAACTTGAGAAGATTGAGCCAATGGCGATCAAAATTGCTCGATGGAAGAAAACGTTGGCCAATCAAGCTCGATAATGGAAGGTCTTAGCCATTCTTCGAATCGGTGCGGATCTGAAAACACTCGACCACTTTCGGATGACCTCCATGGAAGAAAAGTCAATGAAAAGTTTGAGGAGTCAACGCAGAAAGTTAAGTCTTTGAAATGAAACGAAGCACCAGAATCGATTGAATTTCTAGAGGTGAAACCGGCGAGAAAAAATGAGGTCTTGATCAAATCTGTTTGTTGAGGAAATGAGCTCGATTATGACCAAGATGACAGAGATGCTTAAAGATGCACTCTCTGGCCAGTTTGCCCACTTATCTGAAGAACTTTCTGTGGCTAAGAACCACATCAGGAGAATGGAAGATGAGCAAGATCAGTTAGCAGGAGAGATCCGCTATGTGAGCAAAGAGCAGTATCACATGGACACAGCTCTCTCCAGACTTCTTCCAAATTATCTGTTGGGAAAAACGATTACAACATCACACAAGGGTTGCGTTAGAGAAAAATATTATAATACTATCCGGTGGGTCAGTTTTAGAGGGATGGCCAAGCATTGAGACATGTAGAAGACTTCAAGACGTTTCCTAAACATTGTTATAGTAGGAAAACGGACACCCGAGTCAAAAGTTATCGCCAAAATAATTTTCACCATCCAATGGCGAAAACCCCAATCACCGTTTCCAGATCGTCCATCCGACATCGCTCATCCTTGCGATCAAAATTACAACAAGAACAAGCAAAACCCTACTACAGTGATCTATGAAAAAAAAATGCCTATACTACCCACACATATTATCTATTGGGAAAAATGATTAAAACATCACACAAGGGTTACGATAGAGAAAAATGTTATAACACTATCTGGTGGGTCAGTTTTAGAGGGACGGCAAAGTGATGACACATGTAGAGGGCTTCTAATTGTTCCTAAAATTGTTGGGAGGAAGTCCAGCTGAGGAGGTTGAAGTTGAAGGACCCTCGACTTCAGCAGGTCAGGTGATGCAGATTCTCCAAACCTCTCCATCATTCGAGGGGAATCTGATGAAGTACATCAAGAATACCTTCAGGGCAAACATGGCTCACATGTTTCGCGATGATGTAAGTTTCTTCGTCCCAAGGCAAATTGAAACAGCCATCCGCACAGAAAGAGAAGGTGTTTCTCAGCATATCATTAGAATGACTGAAGAAGTTAGAGATACGACTGCTGATAAAATGCTGGAGATGACGCAGAAGATGGCTGAGATTGTCTTATAATGTAACTTGGGTGCCTCTGTGAACTAACTCAATCTTCTCAAGTTTCTCCATTACGGGAGTGAGATCAATCTCAGGAACCTTCTGCACCTTCTGTGCTGTCCATATTCTCCTGAATGGTTGCCAGGCAAAGCTGCAGCTGCACCAGAGGTGAGTCCACACCAAGCTTCTTGGTACAGAGTTAATGGCATCCCATTGTTCGCCTTTCTAAGATTCGTAGTCAAGATCCTATTGGAAGAACATAAATCAATGCATCATGCTTGTTGCACAGTAAAAAGTGAGACACAAATATACGGTAGCATCAAGCAGGAAGACAATCTAAAAGACAGTACGACCAAGGTAAATTAACAAGTTAACATATATCCTTCCTTCCACAAATATGGGATTGAGGTGGACACTTACATCACAATTCACATCTAGCTTCCTCAGTTCTTGCAAGCTCAAACTTGAAACTCCTACAGCTATAATTCTGATTATACGTATGTATATGATACATACCTTAGCAAAGGTTTTTATTTGGGGTCAAAAAACAGATATACTAAGAGTGTCTCCAACGGTACTTTTGCCTCAAAAGCCACTCCAATGACAACTCAAATTACTACTCAAATTGTTGTTTGCGAACAGTGTAGAGGCGAATTTGCCACGCACTGTTCACAAACTCAATTTTTATTTTTTATTTTAAGGAATGAATTATGTATTATTTTTTTACTAATTTTTACATTAGTTCTATTTTATAAATTACTTTTTACTTTAAATATAATTATTATTATTTTTATTAATTTTTTAATTAATTCAATATCATGTCTATTATTATGTAATTTAAAAATATATAATTGTTGATCGTATTATTAATACAAGCGCAAATTGTTAATTTGAAAAATAGTAAGACAACATTAAATAATTTAAATTACAAAGTACAATGATAAATAAAACTTCATAATATAATAAAATTACGAAAATTTAAATTATAAACAAATGTTACATAAAATAAAAAATTAAATTAATAAAGTTAAGAATATTCTTAGAATATTCTTATTCGAGTTAAAAAATTTGAGTTTAATAGTTGGAGATGATTTTACTGTTGGTGGCAAATGTGTGTTTTGAGTTGTAATTTGAGTAGTAATGGTTGGAGATGCTCTGAGATACTCCCTCCGTCCACCAATCTTATGTCTGATGCTTTTGACACAGGTTTTTTAAAAAGAGGTAGATAAAGTAGATAAAAGTAAGAGTATTATAGAGTATTATGGGATTTATTTATTAATAAAGTGATTGGTTGTGAGTGAAAATACAATGGCATTTGAAGTAATTAAATGATGATTGGTTTTCATAAATTAAGTGTGCATAAAATTGGTGGACGGATGGAGTATTAAAGAAGAAGCACCACAACAAATGAATATTAGGCATTAATAATCCATATGAAAAAAGGTGAATTAGAAGACTACTCACTCAAATAATCCATGTGCTACAGTCGCGTGAGTAGCTCCAAAGAGGAGTTCCCTCTTCAACATCTGGTTAAATCTCTTCAACCCCCGTTTACATTACAGGGGAATGAATTCAATTAAAGGCAGATATTTCAATTTCAAGACAAAAAACCTAAAAACAGGATGAATTCATTCATAATCATATATACACGAATGAGAGAGAGAGAAAGGGATCGATAAATTAATGAGAAGAGAAGAACCGTTATATGTGGAACGTCGATTATAGATTTTGGGAGCCTTTTCTTGATATCGGGATCCGATTGAGCAATAGAAAAAGTGATGGAACGAACGCCGTAAAGCACCAAAGCGTGAATCTCTCCGGTGAGGAATCCATTGAGTAATGGCTTCACGATTTAGTGACCACGAACGGCGTCGTATAGTGTTGCGCTATTGTTATTGCTGCCCTTGTCATTCTCACTCTTGAGAAACTCCGTTTCCTGCATTTCCCACCCATACCCTTCATCTCTCTCTCGCATAAAAACCCTCGGTTGGTTTCTAGTAACAAATCTGTGTTTTGAAAAGATCAATACACTCTATGCTTATGTTTTAAAATTTGGAACCAGAAGTTGAGTCGAACGACCTTCAAAAAAGGCTGGACCGGGGTTGAATCGATTGGGTTGAATTGAGCCGGGTTGAGCCGGTGTGACATCATAATAAATATTATATATATATATATATATATATATATATATATACATGATTTGGTAGATTTTTTTTATACTAAAATAAATTGATCATATTTTAATAATATAAATAATATTTAATAGAAATTAGAAAGTACTAGAACGCTGTACCCTACCATCAATTCCCTGAAAATATGCCTTGAATAACCCAATTCTTAAAACCAAGTCAAACACTCCAAATACATGTTCAGCAACCAAATTTCAAGAAATCTTCATCCTTTTTTTTTTCTTCCGGGAAATAATACAGAAGAGACCCACCGACGAAAATCTATGGCCCCTCTCCTCCAAATATCTTCTTCCACTAGTGTTAAACACGCGTATTACGCGGGACTAAATTTAATTTATGTGAGAGAATTTTGTTTGAAACGATCTCATGTATTTAGATAAAAAGCCATTTTAATATTTAGATGTTATTTTATTTTAATTAATGTTCGGGCAAGGTCATAAGTCATAACTCCATGAATACAATTATTGTATTAATTGAATACAATAATAGGAAAAAAAAAAACATACCACTAAGAACATGCATTATTTGTCAAAACACATTAAGTTTTAACTCCCGTTTAGTAAAAATAAAAATTAATGTAATGTAGAAAATAAAGTTGTGTATTCGGAAATTTAATTTGTCATACGCTTGCTCGTAAGAATTTCCTTCCTCACAATTTCTGGTGATACAATCAAATAATTTTTTGTTCTTCATTTCGGCTCATCAATTAAAATGTTATCACTTATACAAACAAATTTAAAGTATTGATCAAAACACATAATAATTAATTTACACAATTAATCATTTAATACTTCAAATTAAAACAAAAAAAAAAACAGTAGTTAGCAGTTACTTCCACTAATAGATAAAATTGGAAGACAAAATACTCCATTTAAATATGAAGCAATAATTTTTTTTTAAAAAGTAAATATGAAGCAACATTATACATGGTTAAATCATTCAATATTTTAATAGATATACGGAACACTTTATTTGTTCACTGATGCACAATTGTATCGTAAATGTATATATTTTGTAACACGTACCAATACTAAAATGCAAAAAAGTGTAAACTGAGCGAAGTAATTAATGAAATAAATACAAAGTAGCGCAACCTTGTCAACTTTAACTATACTCCTCCATATATGTATGTTAGATGAGTCGTGAGTTTCCTCTTCTTCTGATACTCCAGCAAGTGCACATGGGAGCTACATGGTATAACAGAATTCACAACACAGTGAAGGGAAACAAAATATTTAGGTTAACTACATCTTAAAACTCGGGGTAGTTTCAGAGATTTCACTCAACAACAGTCAACGTGATAATATAAATTAACCAATACTAAATCAATACTTATTTAGATACTGAAGAATAGTATAAAACGTAAAAGGTAACCATGTTGATGGTACCATAGTGGTTTCATCGAACCAGCCCCAAAAGAAGAAAAAGAAAGAGACTAACTCAGCATTTTGAGGTACTAATTGTAGGAGTATGAGGCTTTAAGATTTGTATCTCTTGTCCTCAGAACTGAGAACACCTGCATAGGTATATTTGCAATGTAAAAATGGTCAATAAGTAATTCAACCAATTTCAGGAAGAAAAAAAAAAGATGGACACTCTATTGGAAAACCAAACTCCACAAAAGATGCAGCAAATATAGAATGATTAACCCATATGATACACAATAAGTTGTTAATCACAATTCACACTTGATTAAAATTATAGTTTAAACATCGTAGCATCACGGTGTTATTCTAATTTATAAGTGTTATTTATTGTACGTACCTCTCTAAATTGAAATTTATTCAAATTATTATGGTTATTTAAATTTTACTATTAGTAAAATTAGATATTTATATCTATAATCTCTATAATGCAAAATCTATAAAAGATGATGTGTTAAATGATAAAATGACGTGACAGCTGATGTGACAAAACCACATTTCTCTATTTCAAATCCCTCTAATCCCATTCATTTGTAGTGTTGCTTTAATCTCAGCCATTGATTTTTTTTTTACTATTTTCTATAAATTGTCACATCTCTTATTCATTTTTCATTCATTATTAATTATCTCTCTCTCTCTCTCTCTCTTATTTTTTTGTAGGTAATTATTTTGATTCATTGTGATTATTTGTTTTGTGTTTCATATTGTGCAGATCATTCTCATATTTCTTAATTTGTGTAGATCATTCAAAAACCAATTATATTCCTTTTTTTTAACAGATCATTTGTATTGTGCGCACATGAAGAAGATTACTTGCAAATGATTTGAAGAAATATAGATGTCTAGATCATTCTAATTGAAGCATATTCAGAAAGTATTCTATAGCATTAATAACATTGTTGGTCCCGGTGTAACGAGTCTTACACGTGTATGGGGGGGAATACACATGTTTAGTGATTTTTTAAAACTTTTCTTTACAATCGAAATCGGTGGTCGATGTCCTGAGAATTAGCCCTGAGAAGCACAAATTGCCCTGAGTTTAAGTCTACTGAGACAATGATCCTGAACAGCTTTCAGTAGCTTCAGATTAGCCCAACTCATTCTGAGATTTTATTAGAGTCCTGAGAAGATTGGATCAGATAACTATCTTACTGAATGCTGAGTAGAGTTTGTTCAGTTTGATAATTATCTGTTCTAGCTTATCAAAGGTCTTTGAATGTGTTGGCCCTAAGTTTATACTGCGTTTTATCTTCTTTGAAAATCTTTTCCTTAGTAAATCGAAAGGTTAAGGTCATTTGTAGGTCCCGAACGGGTTTTAAGTGAGGGTGGAAGTCTAGAGGGGGTGAATAGAATTCCAAAACTTTTTCGTCTTGGATCGGTGTGATTTGCAGACACCCGATCAGTGCTAGTGTATCGGTTTAGATCGATGTTCAATCTTCTTGAAAAGCTTGTGGGCGATCGACGATATATCGCTTTTTATCTCGAGAGTCGCGGAAGCTTGTTTTTAACCCGTGTGAAAAACCAGTTTTATCAATTCATATTCTTAAGTCAGTTTTCAATCAGTTGACTAAGGAGATTGATGTGATGCAAACGAAGAAAAATATTGAAGGCAATTTACCGATGTATGTGGTCCAATGCAAATCAAAAGCAAGAGGTGGCTTCTGAGTATTTCGTTACATTTATCGATGATTACTCACCTTATGGGTATGTTTTCCTAATGAAGCATAAATCTGAGACCTTTGATAAATTCAAAGAATTTAAGGCTCAAGCAGAGAATCATAAGAAAAGAGTATCAAGTTTCTACGATCCGATCGTGGAGGCGAATACCAAATGAATTCTTGAACTACCAGTTGGATGAAGGGATTGATCCCGCTTGATCAGCACCGCACCCTTCAACAAAACGGGGTTATGGATTTACCAAAATCGTTTCCGGGGTTATGCCTTGCAAGCAAAGAATTTATATTCAACTTAGTGCCATCCAAATCGGTTCCCAAAACCCCTAGGGAATTGTGGATCGGGCACAAGCCCAAATTAGGACACATGAGGATCCAGGGTGTCCGCATACGTGTTGGATAAGGAAGTTCGTAAATTGGATGCACGTTCGAATTAAGGTTGTTTATAGGGTACCTCGGGCGAATAAAGGGATGCATGTTCTATGGTCCCGAAGATCAAAAGGTCGCAATTAGTACGCACTTTAAATTTTTGAAAGAAGACTATATGAACGATAAAAAGCCTAGAAGTGAGATTACCTTAGAAGAACTTAGGGGGCCAACTCCGTTGCCAACTGTACAAGACGAAATACCAAGCGTCACACCTACACAAACAGAACATCGTCGTAGTGGGAGGGTTGTTAGGCAACCCAAGCGATTCTTGGGGATAGGAGAGTCCTCGGACTTGATCTCAGGAGAAGAATCATATCCATGGTCCTACAACGAGGCGATCCAAGACAAGGATGCAACTTCTTAGCAAACCGCAATGGAAGCAGAGATGGGTTCAATGGATCACAATAAAGTGTGGGAGCTAGTTGAACCACTTAATGGGGTAAAACCCATTGGATGCAAATGGGTATACAAGAGAAAAAGGGGACCGGGCGGAAAGGTTGAAACCTTTAAAGCAAGACTTGTGGCGAAAGGGTACACTTAGAAAGAAGGGATTGACTATGAGGAAACCTTTTTCACCTGTAGCCGCCATGCTCAAGTCCATCAAGATTCTCTTGTCGATTCTTTTGCGCTAGACTTTGAGATCGGTAAATGGATGTCAAGACCGCTTTCCTTAATGGAAGTCTTGTGAAGAGATCTATATGCAACAACCCTAAGGCTTCATTGAAAAAGGCCAAGAGCATCCGGTTTGCAAGCTAAAGAAGTCCATTTATGGGCTAAAGCAAGCATCCTCGCTTGAATCGGTGTTTCGATCAAGTTATAAAATCCTACGGTTTTGATCAAAACAATTTGAAAGTTGTGTCTATAAAAAGCGTGATTTTAACCGCCTTGGTATTCTTGGTACTATCGTGAGATTTACATTCGCTCATCGAAACGATGTAAAGATGTTATCGGGCGTAAGGGCATGGTCATCAAAAACAGTTTGATATGAAGGACTTAGGGGAAGCGGTCACGCCCTGAGGGATCAAGATCACTCGAGATCGCAGGAAAAGAATGATCGGGCTTTCGCAAGCCTCATATATAGACACCGTTTTAAAGCGATTGAGAATGCAAGATTCCAAGAAAGGCTTTGTGTCTTTCAGACACGGAATCCATCTATCCAAGGAGATGTGTCCTAAGACACAAAAGGAAATAGATGACATGAAAGACATTCCTTATGCTTTCTTGTGGGAAGCCTCATGTACGCTGCGATCTTTGTCTTGCGAGATTGGATATCCGACGGTTTGTAAGAATGGTGGCAAGATATCAAAGTAACCCTGGGAAAGAGCATTTGACTGCAGTTAAGAACATTCTGAAGTATCCGAAGAGGACACGGAAATAACGTTAGTTTATCAATCAAATAGTCTAATCCCCATCATTTACTGCGGACTCAGATTTCAATCGGACATAGACTCGGAAAAGTCAACCTCGGATAGTGTGTTTTGCATGGGGAGGAGACATGACATGGAGAAGCGTTAAGCGATCGCATGGATTCTACCAAGGAAGCCGAATATGTAGCTGTTTGTGAAGCAGCGAAAGAAGAGGTTTGACTCAAGAACTTCCTAGTGGACTTGGACGTCGTTCCGGATTTGCCCAGCACGGTCACGGTTTACTGTGATAAAGCCGGAGCAGTTGCAAATTCTAGGGAACCGAGAGCCCACAAGGCCAACAAACACATAGAAAGAAAATACCATCTTATACGAGAAATCGTTAAGAGATGAGACATAGAAGTGGCAAAGATTGCGTCCGAAGACAACCTAGCAGATCCATTCACAAAGGGCCTGCCTCAGAGTACATTCGAGAGACATGTGGAAGGAATGAGTGTCAAGAGCGTTGTCAATCTGCTTTGAGTATAAGTGGGAGAAATATTATTAGGTTCGTGTAGGTGACATTAGATGTCACATAGAAAACGAGACATGATGTAGTATACTTAAAAGCAGACTTTGAGTATAAGTGGGAGATTGTTGGGGTTATACTGAAAAGTATACATTTTACTTTGTATAACCAAACTGAATTTCTTATTTATTTACTGGAATAAATTATTAATCACATGTTGAATTAAATATGAATGAATGTTATATATTTTTACTGCATACCTGTTCAATAAGTAAGTACGTGTTACGTTGCAGTTAATTTGGTGATACCAGATCACAGAAGATCAAATTAACAGTTCCTCGTGACTAAGTACAAATTCACAACTCAGATGGAAATGAACAATCCATCATGAAAGGTTGAAATGTAAGGCTCAGATTGGCTTGTCATGACCAAGAGATTATACTAGTGCATTATGATGCGCTGAATAGGACCTACAGGAGGATAAATTCTTCGGTACTGAATATACAAGAATTAGACCTCAGTGGTTCATTATTTCTTAATCTCTGTCCCTTAAATAGGATCATGTGAAATTAATAACTATTGCTTTGACTTATGATGGGAAGAGAATCAATGCGATTCGATACCTTGTATCTTGGGCAATATTATTGATTACATGACGATTGCTAAGATTTAATACGGAGAATCGCGTGCAAGTACGGCTTGCTTGATTTGTCCCCTTGGTGGGCTCAGAATCTTTATCATACCAAATCTTGCAAGTGAAAATTTATTTTGGGTATGGATAATAATGTTGAGTTGTTTTTACTCCAATGACAAAGATATTAATTAATATAAACTCTGTTCAGTGGCTTAATTAATTAATGGACTAAGATAATCTTAAACGCGGGAAATAATGACCGGGAGCCATATTATTGTGAAGTCGTAATGTGGGTTAAGATGGATAGTTCAATATTAATTTTATAGTGGATTAAATTAATATTAATGAGCTTGGATAATATTTTGACTAAATATTAAAGTTTCATAACCCATTGGAGGTCCAATCTTAATTCTCCTAAAGACCCTTCAAATAGTCCAAATTAAAGTCCAATTAATGAAAAGGAGAAGAAAATATTATTGCATATTTTTCCTAATTATTTTCGAAAAAATAGGTAGGAGAGAGAAAAGATTTTTTCTTGATATTATTGGAAAGATCTTATGGAATAAGTATTCTTGAGATACAAGTTTATCCCATAAATTCAAGAAAGGAAAAAGATCTTATTTCTTCCCTATTTTATTTAATATTTTCGAAAATAATGGACAAGAAGGGAGGAGAAGATTTTGTTGGGAGATATTTTGGGAAATAGAATATATTGGATATATTCTAGATTGTATCTTGAGGAAGAAGTAAGGAAATTTCCCAATGCCCAACATGTCCAAATTTTCGTCCCCTAGGGGATGAATTTTTCATCCCCAATGTAATTTCATGTGTTGGAAAAATTAGAAATCCACAAAGGTGGTGGCAAAATATTTTATATTTTCTCCTTTAAATTAAAATCGTTCGTTGAGAATCCTCCCACCGGATTACGTTCGTGGATGTGGGACATATTTGGGAAGACTCTTTGGGTTGATCCATCGTCTCAACGGTTGTCTCTACAAAAGGTATGTAATCTCGTAACTCCTAAATTTCGCATGCTTAGGATTTAAATAAATTACGTAAACACATGTTGCTTATTTACTTATTTAATTATTATGTTGAATTAATTTAAAATTAATTCATGTTAATAATTAATGAATTAATTTAAATATATATTTAAATTCATCGAATATATCTGAACACCCCTAATTTCCAAACACACACCATCTCTGTCAAGAGCCAAGGTCAAAGACCCATGACCCACCGAGACGCCATGACTCGCAGTTGGTGCCGCTCGCACCGCCATCTACACCCGCGCCTGAGGCCAAGCATCGATGTCCAGATCGACATCGCTCACCACCACCTGCATCCCAGCGTCGTGGAGGCCACGCCGATTTGCGAGGCTCAAGGTCAGAAGCCCATTGCCTCGTCGTATTCACCGTGCCGCCATCGATTCACCATTTCTGCAACTCGTAGCCGGAAACGAATCACCACCACGACCCGGGATTCTGGCCGCAAAAGCCGCCACGCTTCCAAGCCGGAGACTACGCAATCGTCGCGCGGAGGATCGCCGAAATCGCCGCCCCAATTATCAACCCTGATTGTGCGTGTGAGAAAGTGACACGATATTGGGATTGACCTCCCCTAATACCGCCCTTGTTGACTAATTTGATGGGCCAAATTCGTGGGTTGATCAAACTGTTGGGCCAGCCGAATAACTTTTTGGGCCCAGTTGTTTGAGTAGATTTTTTATTATTATTTTGGGTTTAAGCTGGTGGTGAATTGAATTATTGGGCCAAAATATTAAATACTTTTCTCGGCCCAGCCCGGCTGTTTCATGCTATGTGAATAATCTGATATATAACGGGTTATTTATTTTTTTTTCTAAAAAAAAATCTTCGCCACTCTTGCAAAGGAAAAAAATTGCGGTGACGCCGAACTTCAAAGAATCTACTTTACGAATCGATTTTTTTTTCACTCACATCGTGCTTTATTTCATTTAATTCCTTTTAATATATATCACAGTATTCATACTTTCATATCTATTAAAAGGCAGGAGCATATATGCTCATATCTCGAGTTATTCGAGTTAATTTCAGAACATTAGTTGAAGTTAGAAACTCAAACTAGCATGTCTAAATTTTGAGGGTTATTTAAAAAGAACTCAAATCCTTACTAATAACATAAACCCTAGGAAGGGACTATCACAAACTTCATCTACAAGCACTCGAAAGTCTCACACAGATGAAACAGACTTATAATCCAACTTCAAACTTACATCGCGTCAAACGATTAAGAAAATACTAAATTCATAAAGTCGCTGGCCTCAAACCGTAAGACCATAACGTCAAAATCACGGGTCGCGGTCTTAAACAAAAACAAGACCCGACGACCTCAAATTAACAAGGTCACACTTCCAAAAAATGACCCTGTCGACCCCGACAGGCTCAATGGTCCAACCAGAAGGCAATCAAGTCGCAATTTAAGTAAGACGACAAATAAGCCCTTCAAATGACAAGTCAAAGAGAGTTGTAACCTCAATAAAACGACCTCGTATCAAATGAATATCTCAATCCAAGCTGACATCGAGTTAAAACACTTGTTTAAAGTCACATTTCGGAATATCCTTCAGCTCTCATCGTAGCCATGACTTTTGAATCCCAAGGTCGATGAGGTCGCGGCCTAAACAGCTCTATTCTTGTCATGACTTCATAAGACGACAAAGAACAAGTTCTTTTAAATCTCAATGTCAATACGACGATAAGAACATAACTCGATTCATAGTCGCAGAAGTTATTCAAGTCACTGGCAAACAGTCCGAAATGACTATAAACCTATACAGTCTGAAACGAATATAAACTCTGAAATGACTATAAACCTATGTGCCAACCTTCTTTTACATCCTTGAAACAATAAATCGCTCTAATACAGACGATCTAAACAAACGGGAGTCAAATCTCGATCCTGGGGCAAGACCCTAGGGATCCCAAACCTTTGCACATCCATGAAAGATGTTTTTAAACAGATATCAAACTCGATCCTGGGGGCAAAACCCCAGAAATCTCCAGGGTTGTTTTATACCACAAAAACCGAAATAGATCTTGTTAATAATCTCAAAATTCAAGTCTCCTTTTCAACACTGATAAAAGTCAGTTTTATAAAAAAAATATCAGAAACATTTTCTGACCTCCTAATAATATCTTTATAAAATTTTCAAGAGTTTTAAACCTAAATCTCTCTCTCCCAAAGAATTTCCTCAAATGATCGAACAAACCATGGCACTTATGCCTTCTTGGCGATGACTTTGTCCGCCTATACGGTGTCGACTTGCCCTCTCTAATTTGGAAATCGATGAGGAAGATAGAATTGAGTCTAAAATTTCTGTTTCCCATCTAGAGCATACCTCAAAATATGTAGATTTTGTACGGGAATTGTATATAATCCCTAAAAATTTAAACGATGTTTTTGAGTTATGTGATAGAGGAGAGGATCCCACAACTTATATGTTGGGACGGGAGCAGGAATATCTTGATAGGATAGCTGAACATCCTATTAAGTTTGAGGCAGCATGGAACCTTCTTGTAGGAAGCAGCAGAATAGTACACTCTCACCATGGAACCATCAGTTAGATCACCCACAATCTGACTTGTAGGATGACTATCTAACCAATTTCTTCTAGATGTTCACCCTTCAATAATATCCTCAACATTTGAAATGTTAGGTTCAGGCTGTTCATTAAATTCAGGGAACAACAGAAAAGGAGAAAGGGAATCATGTTCCTCAGGGGAAATTCCATTCAGAACATTGTCAGTGACATTTGTTCCCCTTTGGTTAATAGATTCAGAAATTGCCTCACATGTGACCACATCTTCATTGGCATCACATACCTGAGTCTGAATTGGTGTCTGTTCAGATTGGTCACCTTTGGTGTGTTGGGTTTCCTGAGTCTCACCATCCTGAGTTTCATCTTGAACTTCCTTGTCTGAGTCTGAGTCACTCCATTCATAGAAGGTGACTGACTTCTTCTTTTCAGGTTCAGTGGATGATTTGTCATTCTTTTTCAGGCTTAATCTGGTGATTTTCTTGGCCAGTTCTTCTGCATCATGTTCATGTTTCTTCTGAACACAAGTAGATTCATCAAAAACAACATGAGGTGTTTCCTCCACAATAAGAGTCATACAGTTGTAAACTCTGAAAGCTTTACTAACTTCAGAATATCCTAAGAATATTCCTTCATCAGCTTTGCTATCAAATGTTTTCAACTGATCTTTACCATTATTGTGTATGAAACACTTGCAACCAAACACACGAAAGAAAGAAACAAGAGGCTTCCTTTTATTCCAAAGCTCGTATGGTGTTTTGCCTTGACTCTTGGTCAGCATGGATCTGTTTTGAGAATAGCATGTAGTGTTGACAGCTTCAGCCCAAAATCTTTTAGGAATATCAGCTTCAGCTATCATTGTCCTTGCAGCTTCTTTTAGAGTCATGTTCCTTCTTTCAGCAACACCATTTTGTTGAGGGGTCCTTGCAGCTGATGTTTCATGAGTAATTCCATTTGCTGCACAATAATTAGATATAATATGGTTTATAAATTCAGTTCCTTTGTCAGATCTGATTTTGACCACACTCAGGTTCTTTTCAATACTGAGCCTTTTCAGTAGTTCAGGCAGTTTTATCTGAGTCTCTTTCTTACTGAGTAAGAATATGACCCTTGTATATCTTGAGTAGTCATCAACTACTACGAGTGTATATTTTCTGCCATTTGTGCTCACTGGTGTTACTGGACCAAAAAGATCCATATTCAACAACTGAAGTATTCTCTCAGTAGAAACATCTACTTTGCTTTTAAATGATGCTCTAATTTGTTTTCCTTTTTGGCACGCATCACAAACATGTTCCTTACTGAACACTTCATTTGACAACCCTCTCACAAGAGCTAATCTTGCAAGTTTATTCAGGGTTTTGAAATTCAGGTGATTCATTCTTTTATGCCATAACCAACTGGTATCTATGGAACTTTTAGCAACCAAACATGTATCTTTAGGAGTTGAACTCCAATCAGCAAGATACACATTTCGTTTTCTTGCACCAGTTAGTAATATTTTCTGTGAGATATCATCTTTCACATAACATAAGTTCTTAGAGAACTCAACATTAAATCCCTTATCACAGAATTGGCTTATTGAAAGCAGATTATGCTTCAATCCAGATACATATGAAACACCATGGATATGAACTGAATCGATTTCCAAAGTTCTATATCCTTCTTGGAGTTATCTCCAAATGTGATCTGAGGGCCTCTTTGTTCAACATAGTCACTGAGTATTTGCTTGAATCCTGTCATATGTCTTGAGCATCCACTGTCAAGATACCATACAGCAGGGGCCATTTCATTTCCACTCATCAGTGCTATGTGATCTTCAATCAGCTCAGTGCCCTTGTTTTTCTCCTGAAAAACAGATCAATTCTTAGGTACCCTTGGTGATAATATATTGCCGAGTGTATTGAATGATCGTTCATTAATTTATTCCAAATACAATAATTGGTGAAATGTGTATTTTTATAGAAGGAAACATCATTCCATTGGGATTGATTATTCCAAAAAATAAAGAATTATTTTTCCTTACATACCCCATGATTTATGAATTCCACATCTCGAGGAATGAAATTTTTTTTCCACAAAAATATTATCATTTTTTTTATAATATTATCTTCTACCAACAACAACAAAATAATAATTTAATAATAATATAATTTTTATTCAAAAAATTCTATTCAATAAAAATAAAAATAATAACCAACTCCAACAATAAAACTAATATAATAATATTTGAATACTATATAATTTCAATAATAATATTATATCTTAAAAAATATAAATTATAGACATTCTCAATAATATATTAATAAAAAAAATTATATTTAGTAATATATTATTAAAAATAACAAATATTATTATTTAATAAAATATATTAAAAATATATATAATGTTACTAATAAGACTTGTAGGTCCCGAACGGGTTTTGTGAGGGCAGAAGTCTAGAGGGGAGGGGTGAATAGACTTCTGAAAACTTTTTGTGCAGATCAGGTGTGATGGCAGTTAGCCTGATCAGAGTGCGAGTGAATCAGTTTGGACTGATAACCAACTTACTAATCGCCTGAAGGCAGATCAGTTCGGTAACTATCAGTTTAACTGATGTGTGCGGAAGCTAAGTTTTACCCGTGTGAAAAACCAGTTTTGATAAATCAGATTCCAAAGTTAGTCTTTTAACAAGTTGACTGAAGTGTCAAGCTTGATCAGATCAGAAGCTTGGTGCTAGCTGATCTCAACTTAGAATATGTATGCTGCTTTAAAAGTTGTGTGCGATTGTGTAAACAGTTAATCAAAGCGGTAAAGGCACACAAGATTTATAGTGGTTCGGACAAACCAGTCCTACGTCCACTCTTCCCTATCACAAGGGGCACCAACTAAACCAACTGGACTTAGATTTTTGTGTTAGTCCAACACAGTACACCGACAGATATTTAAGGAGTTCTCACTCAACCGATCCCAGAAATCAGAACTAGAAACCCTAGTCTGAAATCTTGCTAAACAACTTAACCTAACTTTGGGTTTGGATAAGATTGTTTTGGTTCCAACTATGAAATCTTTTCTAGTGTTTGAGATAACCTATCAGCTAGATGAAAAGATTTCTATGCTAAGAACTTATGGGATGAACACTTAATAAAATAATCTTCTTGTTCGTGTTCTTCGTGCGGAAATTCTGATAATTGCTTGAGCTTCTTGATTGTTCAGTGTTTCCGTGTCTTCACTCTGAAGTGTGATCCCATATTTATAGACCTTGAAATCAAAGAGCCGTTGGAGAGCAATTTGAATTTCAGGCTATATTTGGTAGGTTTGCAGGATTGATGTGACGTGCTTCAGGAACGGCATGGCCGAGAGTGTGAATTTTGTATTTTATAGCCGTTAGAGCAGCATCAAATCCCGTAATTGTCGGCTCCGATCATACGTGTCTCGTCCTTATTGGTTAACAGACGCACTTTTCAGTGTTGTTCTTCCAACTAAGGTTGACATTCTTCTTGTTCAGATCATCGACGTATGATTTGGTGAAATATCAGTTTTCACCTGGTGAGCTGACCTGATCAGTCAAGCTGATCAGTCTACCTGATTGAGTCTTCTGGTGCCGGTTGACTTAGCTTCAACTAGCAGACTCGACTGATGTAGGTCTTCTGGTCTGATCTTCTGGAAGTCATCTGATCTTCAAGTATTCTGAGTTTGAGCTTTATGACTTCAGCTGTGATATCTGACTTGATCAGATCGATCTGATCTTCTGTTCTTCTCTTGCATTCTGGCCTGTCGGATATCAGCTGTTCTTCATATCTTCAGATCTGACCTATACATATTGAGGTTCCCCCTCAATATGTGACCTATCTATTACATCAGTTGTTCTATACAGTAATTATCAACTGGTATTCTATAAACGGTAATATAAACATCAGTCAGCTAACAGGTCTGACTGGTCCTATTACATGTGTTTCTGGAACTTTCATCAAAACACTAAATTTCCCAACAATTTCCCCCTTTTTGATGAAACCAAAACACTATGAGAAACCAAACACAGTTGATAAGTATAGAACAGTAAAAGAGCACATAATCAGAAGACAATGAGATTTTGTCTTAGGATCAGAAAATAAACTTTTTTCATTAGATCTGTTGATTTTACATCAGAAAAGAGTAATGTCACAACTTGGGCGCCTGGTGATGAAGAACTTTATTCAGAGCACACTTTGTGTTGAGGGGTAATCCAATACCACACACATATTCTCTCTTCTTCTCGCAGAATCCACACTGAAATCCAAATTGAACAACCTGATTTCATCCAATGATCAGAACGAATTGAAGAAAATTATATTGGATAAGAAACTAGGGCACGAACGAGGAAGAAGAAAGTCCGTGAGATCCGTCAGCAATCTGAAGAGAAGAGGAAGAAGAAGAAATATGGTCGCGTTAGTCGCTGCGCAACGCGAAAAGAAGAAAGCTCATTAGACTTGCTATCAATCTGCTCTAACCCGACCCAGCAGGCATGACCTGCGAAAAAATAATAAAAAATCCAATTGCTCTAAATTACACATATCACTTGTATGCAATATTGTATACACGTTTTTGTCATGTTCATTTCGGGCTTATAGTGGACGTGGGAAATTTCGGACTTTGAAGTCCTAAAATTTTAAAATCTTGATGATTAGTTAAGATGTATATTTGTTATGTGATTTTATAGGGTAGGATGGTGGAAAAGATAATTGACGTGATATTATTATATTATTTTTAGTGTATTGGGAGGATAAAAAAATAGATGATGTGAGTGTATTGAGAGAATAAAAGGTAGAGCAGTAGTAGATGATGAGGTAGAATATGATTAATAGGATATCAAAAATCTTAGTTTAAATTTCAAAATAAATTGGGAATTGAGATTGTAAAGTTTAAAGTTCGCCGGGATAGTCAAACAAACATACCCACAAGACTTAGGCTTAGCCTTTAGTAATTGAGACGATATTGTGTGAAATCAATTATGAGGATGGACTTAAATTTAATGTTCAATTTTTTTTTTTTTAAAGTTCTTTAATATTGGGCTACAGTCCATTGCTAACCATACCATGAAAAATCAGTCAAGGCATTAGTACAGTCAACATTGGTAACCATACCATGAAAAATCAGGTTAAGCTCCCTCATGTGAGCCCATAATCTAGACTTGATATCAAAAGAGTTAACAGAGATGTTGTCAAAAATGATCTTATTTTTGGTATTCCAAATCAACCACACAAAGGTGACAATGGCAAAGGTCCAGGCATTGTCCACTTGTGGGCTAGACTTGAATTGCATAGCCTGCAGAATGAAGCTATTGAAGTCAGTAAAGTTAAGGAAAGCAAAACCAAAAGTATTACAGATATCTTTCAGTAAGGAAAGGGAGAAAGGGCAAGTAACAAGTATGTGATCAAGATCTTCCTCATTATTGTTACACAGGCAACAATGAGAAGGACCAGAAGTGCCCCAACTTCTTAACCTTATGTATGGCTTTCCAGATAGTAGTGGATCTGCATTTAGGAATAAAAGACTGTCAAATCCAAGTACCCCAGTTAACATCAGGGAAATGGTGACTTAGCAAACAATAGAAAAGTTTGGAAGAGATCCCCATGAAGAGACCTCTCCCAAACCCTCCTATCCTTACTACCATTGGAAAACTTATGCTTTCTAATGTCCTCCACAATATCAGGAAAGTTGTTCATGAAATGATGCTCAATGTACCAAGTGCCAGCAATATAGTAATCAAAAACAGAGAAGTTGAAGAAGTGCCTTCTCATAGAAATGGGAATGCCAATTTTGTCAGCAATCACATAATCAAGCCATTTGTCAAACTAGAAAGAAACAGAGGAGGGGTAACCACATATCCATCTAGAGTTAGTGTTAATCAGGGACCAATGCATACAGACCCCAGTTTTTATAGAAGACTTAGTGTGGTGCTCTTTAACCAAATTTCTTTTATTAAGAAGCCTTCTTTGTATGAACAAATTCCCCTCATGGGTGGAAGTGAAGATACCCCACAAAGACTGCAAAAGGATAGACTTATTAAAAAATTTGATATAGGTCGTGTTGAGGCAACCTTCAGAGTGAGGGGAGCACACTTTAGACCAACAGACATTACTAGTCCCTTTCTTAGTGTAGGAGCCACTCCAAATAAAATTTCTCATGGTTTTTTCCACTTTAGAAAGAGTAGTAACAGGCAGTTTATAATTTTCATGACATGGGTAAAAGAAGGGATGATAACAGACTTCACCATGCGGACCCTACCAGCCATAGAGAGAAGACCCTCTCCAATTATTCATCCTGCAAACAATATCATCAGACATTTTCCTGAAATAGGCAGGTTTAGGGGCACCCCTGAAAATGGGAGTACCAAGGTAAGTAAAGGGAACAACCCCCCTCAGCAAAACCAGCGGCATTAGTAACATAATTTTTTAAAACCAGTAGAAATGTTATTCCCAAAAAACATCTTAGACTTGGCAGGACTAATATGCTGACCAGAAATCAAAGCATACTTATTAAAGACATCCACCAAGACCCTAATGTTTCTCTTCTTATTGCTCACAATAATAATAACATCATCATCAACAGCATTATACATAAAATCGAGTCGAGTCTAACCGAACTCAAATCTATCGAGTTTCTTGTCGAGTCAGGCTCGATTTTAAAAATTTGGGCTCCGTCGAGTTCGAGCCGAGTTTTGAACTTTGAATTTTCTACTCAAGTCGAGTTCGAGCTCATGCTCAGCAGTATTCGACTCAACTCGACTTGTTTACACCCCCTACTCATATCAATGGAGATAGTTATTCCAATGCTCATTAATAAATGCAACTAGTGAATTTTTTTATTTTTTTCTAATGCAATTCTTCTAGGGCAAAGTTTCATACACCACTCATATGAGTATTAGTTACCTTAATTTTTTTTTTGACAAACAGATATATAATCTATTACAATGTGTTCCTTCTACCGCATGACACAACTTTTTTCAATATCGGCCGGAACCAAAATAGCACCTTCTCCAATCCAAGCGTGAGGACAGGGGAGGTCAACGCTCGCTCGCTTGCAGCATTTTTGAACATGGTTGATACTCCACGCTAAAGTTCCATCCACATTCTTCAAGATCTCGAGCTTACGGACCCATAGAGGGCGGAGATATTTTTTCATCTTATCGGCCGGAACCACAATAGCACCTTCTCCAATCCAAGCGTGAGGACAGGGGAGGACAACGCTCGCTCGCTTGCAGCATTTTCGAATATGGTCGATACTCCACACTAAAGTTTCATCCACATTCTTCAAGATCTCGAGCTTACGGACCCATAGAGGGCGGATAACCTCATATAGAGGGCGTAGAACGCTATAAAGGGTGGACAATCCCCATTAAATCCCAATAAAGGGGGGCAGCATGTCTCGAACCCAGGGTTTATTGGTTTAGGTAGTGGTGTTCTAACCACTTGAGCTAAGTCACTTTGACAATTTCGTCCTTAAATAGAAAGGCTTACTTACGATTTGCGTACAAAATTTTCTAATTATATAAACTATTTTTTAAACTTCAAATATTATTACTGATGTAGCAAGCGGAAGCATATACATATATTATCCGTTGATTCTTAGAATACCCGGATAGATACACAAACGTGATTAACGTTTAATTCCGTTGATTCAATATGAATACGGGAAGAACAACGATAAATACACAAACAAAGGGACAAAACCCGATACGTTTTCTATTTCATTTCAGTCTCCCATTACAATGCCTGAAGTGCACTACTTATACTAGTCTCATATTAATTAACACGATATACGAAAGGACTAAATTAAATAATTAATAAATAAAAGGATCTAAAAACTAGGTGGATTAATGGTAGACATTCAAACTTCTCATTTAATACTAAAGTATCCTCATCTTCATCAATTACCTACGAAAATGTAAATTGCCTAGGAAATTATTTGTGTAGGTAAGTTTGCCTACGAAAATTACAAATGTGTAGGTATATTGCTCGTAGGTAATTTGTTTGTCAATAAATTATTTTTCTAAAGCTTTCGAATAGTTGATTTTCATACTAATACCTTTCCTTTACACAACTAATACTGTTAGTTAACCACAGTTTATAAATAGCTCTTCATAGCTTCATTTTCAGTTTATCTAATTTCCATTGTAACAGTTCCATTACTCTTTCTCTTTGTAACCGAATTCTTCCATTCTTAATACAATCTTATCATGTTGATTTCAATTCTCTACAATTGTAAGTTCTTTTTAAAGATTATTCTAAAAATTGGTAGGCAAATAGTAGGTAATTCTCACTTTTTAAGGACCAAATTATTTTTGTAAGAAAATTCGGTAGGCATTTGAACAATTTCGTAGGGAATTCTTCATTTTCTTCTAGTGCCTCTAAATTTTTAGGAATTAGTCAATATAATATATATATATATATATATATATATATTCTACATGTCACTTGGTTGTTTGGAAGAGATGAGTTGCACATGGCAAGTGGCTTTCACAAAAATTATTCTCTATATTTTGGCAGACAGTTTTTCAGCTACTCTGTATTTGGCTATTTTAATATGCTGATTAATAAATGCAACTGCCAACTGGTATTACATAAACATTGACTAATTATATTTAGAATTAAGTTTGTCATGATCTTTACCAAGCCAAGTACGGAAGTACCCAGGCTTGTATCCTTTTTTGTGAGATTTGTTTTAAAGATTAGAGATGAATGGTGTTGCTTTCACTATTGTGAGTAGTGTTAAGATCAAAATTGAGCAACTTCTGCAACATAATGATAAATCCCTTCATATTGAACTTGGAGAAATCTTAAATCTTGTATACAAGTAAGTGGATTCTTTTGAAGAAATTGCCAAAAGAAGAAGAAGAAGAAGGTGGAGAATCTAAAGCAAAGAATTGATTCCTTCGCCCATCGGCTCAAGATGGAGGTGCAGAGGTGTTTTCTCTTTATAGGACTCTTTCCTCGAAATCACGAGATTCCCCCAACCAAGCTCATCAATTTATGGAAGGTTGATGGATTTTTTGAATTAAATATAAGAATAAAGAATGTGAGAGATGCTATTGGTTGTTTGGAGGAACTTGTTTCCAATAGTGTTGTTATGGTCTACAAAAAGTGCACTTTTAATTTTACTTATAGTGTCAAAACTTGCGGCCTTCATGTTTCATTGTTGCACCTGTCTAGAAAAATAGCTCGGCAGACCAAGTTCGCACTTGTATTGAGTAGTCCTAATGATTGCTTAGGAGATGGTGTAGAAGAAAATTGACTTGGTCGGATTTTAGCGAGCAAAAACAATATTTTTCTTGCTATTCCCCCGCAAGTGCACGGGATCGTCGTAGTAGAAAATGAAGTATAGGGACCAAGTAGTATCGAACCATGGAATTTAGGAGTACGGTGTGGCCCTAGTGCTATGTGTCGGCATGTTATTGTAGTTACGAACGAGGTGCGAAGAAAATAAAAAAAAACATGAAAGCAAATAAACGAAAACAATAAAGGGGCACCCGACTAGGTAGGATAAAGGAAAGAGGAACATGAACTAAGGTGATGATCAAATTGCAAAAATTAAACAAATGAATCAATAAAACTATCCTAGTTTATTTCTCAATTGCTTAATTTGGACTCATCACTCAAGGCTACTAATAAGCACGATAGAGTAAAAAGCTATAGAGGACAATCGTTTCCCTTCGGGTAATACAGCCTTGCAATAAGGTGTTCCCAAACTCGGTAGTAAAGTCTTCCTCCTATCCCTCACTTTTCGCTACTTAATTTTAAGCTCAAGTGTCTAACTATGGGGGTTCTAACACTAAATACCCTATCTCGAATGGATAAGAAGCGTAATTAACGCATTTAATCAATTCTCAACTCACAAATTTGCACTCAATCATACTCACGCAATTCTCGTTTGTAGCAAACATGATTTCACACAAAAATTAATAGAAGAGAACCAATCAAAGCACCATAAAACTCATAGTAGAATCAACATCTATAAAGAAATAAACTAAAAATAACTAAATCAAAACATAAGTTCAATATTCACAAAATCTCAACACAAAAGAACACTAAGTGTACTAGCCCATCAATTACAACTCAAAGTCTTGCAAGATAAAGCTCAATAAACAAATGGGTCTATTAATTAAAATTCAAAATAAAAGAAAAATCAAACCCTAGAAGACATCTTGGGTTGAATCTCTTGAATCTTGAAGTCAAAAATACTCCTTCCTCATTCCCACACCTAGTGGGTGGGAAATTATGTAGAGACTCTCAAACCTAGCTTCTTTTTCCTCCCACTGAAAAAATGTCGAAAATAATTTCTGCTGTGTGATGTGTAATGCCACTGCCCACTGTTGCCTTTTTTAATATGACAAAATCGCTGAATTTGTTGCTTATGATATAGCAACTTTGCAATTAAAGGTGGGCGAATAAAATGAAATGTTGCTGTAGGCCCAGGAAGAGTAAAAAATTGCAGCTGCTTGCTTGACTCTATCATGTGATTGGAGCCATGGAAAATAAGCCAACAAAGCAGTCTTTTTTCTTCAAATTATCATGGTTTCAATTCTAATGGGCCGGCCACTTTTTCCTTATGTTGGGCCCAAATTAATGCAGCATTTTAATTCTTCTCGGCTCTCATCTTTCTCTTGATCTCAATTAAAAAGCAGGTATGGGTTTTGCCTCCAAAAATCCTCATTTCATCTATAAAATAAACAAAGCACCACTTCTCTCCAAATCAAGTGCAATTGGTCAATTTATTACTTTTGAGAGCATTGTAACTATGCGGTTACTGTTGTTCCATTTTCGAGCTTCCCACCATTGAATTTGAGAAAATTGAGTTTGAGTGGATTGGGATATCCTTGGAAAGAAATGAGAAAGATTGCTTCTATACCAACACTTCGTGTGCTCAAATTGAAAAGCTATGCTTTCCAAGGTCCAGAATAGGGAGTCGAAGAAACAGGATTCATTGAACTTGAATCTCTTGAAATTGAAGACACTGACTTGGTGGATTGGCAATTTGGACTTGGAGCCTTTAAAGTACTTGAGAGCTTAATAATTAAAGATTGTTATAAATTAGAAAAGATTCGTGGAGATTTCGAAGGGGAACTTGTAAAAGTTGAACTATTTGATTGCAATTCTTCATGTGTAGAGGAAATGAAAAAGGCTATTAAAAAAGAAGCAGTACTTTGTGTCCTTGATGTCCATTCTTCATGGGATGATGAGAAGCTCAAGATGTATACTCATGAATGATCACCGCATTGCAAAAGGTTAGTCATTCAATTTACACTTCTTTTGCAAGTATGAATGATCTCTTATTCGACTATGTTGCAAAAGGTTAGTCATTCAATTTCATTTACACTTCTTTTGCAAGTATTGCTCTCTTATTCGACTATGTTGCTGCGTCATGATATACAACTTGTAACAAATTCTTTATGTTAATTTCTCATGTATTGACAGGTTTATGGATACACAAATTGCAACTTGTAAAAAATAGCATATATATATTTGTGTATTGAAACATATATATATATATATATATATATATATATATGTATGAATGTATGCATGTATGCAGCAGGTACATTGAAGGCTGGTGGTGGATTGACTATGATTATTGCAGATTTAGTTTATTTTACTTTTATAAGTAATCAAAGAGTTAATTGGATTATTTACTTGATTACGATTTTTTTTTTTTGGTATTATTTTGGTGGTTTTCAGATGTTTTAATGTAGAATAATTTTACTTGTAGAATTATTTTTCGGCATGCATTTGAAGCATGTTTTAACTTAAATTAATTAACTTGCTAACTAACATACCTCTTCTCTGTAGGTTACATCTTGTAAACAACCTCTTGGAGCAAGGAACAATAATTCAAAGATCACCAGACTTTAACAGGTAATTAATTGTGTGTTTAAGAGAAATTGTTGCTCTGTTTTTTCAATGTGGGTAATTTACACGAATTTGAATAGAAGTCTAATTACCAAATGAACAATATACTCTCTACATTTCACAATATAATTTGATGTTTCAAATTATTGCAAATTATTGATGTTTTGATTCGAGGTTGAAGGATTTCTTCCCTTTATATACATTTACATCATTAATTCACTTAATCATGCAACGCTAATCATGTGTATGAGCATTAGTGTTTTGTACTCCATGTTCTTTAGCTTTAAGTAACAAGTGTCTACAAGGTTAAGAACAAAATAACATTTCATTGTAGATTTATGAAATAACAAGTGCAAAACAGAATCTATTTTTCTTTAAAACAAAAATTGAAAAAAACTACATTGTAGATATACTTTAAGAAAAGAACCAAGTGCCAGACAGTAATAGAGAAAAAACTCTGTTTTAGCCTGGTAATAATCTAGTTTCGTTTTCCACCTCTTGTATAGCTCATTTAAGATTTTTCTTGAAGTCTCACCCCATCCCCCTCAACTTGAAAAGTATAGGATTATATTTATTTAAACTCTAATATTTGTAACTGATTAAATTTTATATTTTGCAGTTTCTTTGAGATCTTGGAGTTCGAAAATGAATTGTGTTGTTATCTTCAAGCATGAATTGTATTATTCTACTATTTATTGTAACATGGATTGTTGTATTTTTTAATATCTATTGTGTTGGATTGTTGAGACATGAATTGCTTTAGTATATTGTTAAATAGAAAATAGATTGTCATTCATATTTTACACAGGTTTTTGTATAAAAAAAATACAGTATGAACCATATGAAACGGTATATTTTTCGACATTTTGCGATATATAGCGAAAAATCGATACAGTATGATATACGGAATGCAATTTTATCGAATTTTGATATACACAAATTTTTGGTACGGTACTAGAATGCAATTTTCAAATACGTGCTTCAGTATTTTTAGCATACCGTACCACACCTCCCCTAATATGTACACACTCATATGATCCGATTTGGTCAATTTAGCACAGTTCATATGAGTATATGACAATTAATCTAGTTCTACATGCACGGACCAAGCACATTGAACTTGATTTGCACTATGTAAGCAAGAAAGTTCAGAGGTGACCAATTTTAGATTTGAGGGGTGAAAACAATGGGCGCTGAGTTGATTGATACACGAGACGTGAAGAATTTTTATCAAGACGATCGAGTGGGAGAAATTGAAGACGGACGATTTCTCAAATTCAAGACAAAAAAAAAAAAATTAACCGTGACAATTGGATATATGTGCCCAATGTGTTTATTTTTTTTGTGTTGATGCTATGTTATTTTCTTATGCTTGTATTTAATTTGTTTAAATATGTTTGCATGAGGATTTGTTTTTCATGAAAAATCTCAAGTTTTCAAAAATTACTAAGTATGCTTAAATAATTAATTGACAATTTTATTCTAGATAATAAAATTGGATTAATTTTTGACCTCCATGATTTATTTATTTGTGAATTCTTTTGGAGAAATTCCCCTAAGGGACGGCCAAAAGAAAGTTTTCACATGAATAAATTCTCAAAAGGATGATTGTGAATTATTATTAGTGGCATTTATGACCTCCCAAGAGGCTCGCTCAAAAACTTAAATAATAATTATGTATTTAATCATGGTTATTACTTAAGTATAACATTGATATGCATATACTTCACAAGTCCCCGTCAATTTTATATTGGTCAAAGTTTAAGCTAACTATTAATTGAGAATTAAAGGTTTGTAATTGTTCTTGTTTGTAACCTTCTTAAATGTGTTTTTAAATGATGACCCACCAACGTGGCTCATTTAAACTGTTTTGAGATGTTGGCTGATGCATGTTCGTATTTTTTTTTTAGATTTTAATATGATTCATGTTATCGAATTATGTGATAATTTTGTGTTATTAATACAAAATGTATGTTTATTTTCAGTATCATCATGTCGCAACCTTTTAACCCACTGTTCAATATACTTAAAGACAATTTACTTATTGGAGAAAATTTTGTTGATTGGTATCGTAAACTTACTATTGTCCTAACCGTACAACATCATAATCGGTTTTATCGCACCTAAACCCGACAAGCCAACCGTATTTAATCTAAAGAAATCGAATAAGAAGGATTATGTTGACTGGGAGCGGTCCAGAGAAATGACAAAGTGTACCATCTTGGCTTCAATGTCAAATGTGTTGCAACACCAACACCAAAACGTTGAAACTGCTGCGGACATCATGAAAAATCTTAAAATGATGTTTCGGCATCAGAACCGAGTGGCTCGTCAGATCACCATGAGAGACATGATCTCGATGAAAATGGTGGAGGGAACGCCCATGTGGGAGCACATTCTCCAGATGATGGCTCGCCTAAACAAGCTCGAGGTACTTGGCACTGAATATGACATCGAGACCCAAATCAACTTCATACTCCATTCTCTGTCGAAAAGTTTTGAGCAATTCAGGCTGAACTACCAAATGAACAATCATAAGTTCACGTTGTCTGATCTGCTACAAGCTTTAGTCTCGGCATAAGGGATATTGGGGCAACAAAGTCAAACCTTGGTGGCAAATGGTCCTTCTTCTTCTTCTAGGCCAAAAGGAGGTAAGAACAATAAGAAGACAAAAGGTTAAAGCCAAGTTAACTCAAGCGTTGCCAAGGGCAAGGAAAGGTGAAGGGAGAAGGAGGAGCTAAGAAGTCGGCTAAGGGGAAATGCTACAATTGTGGTGAGAAAGGACAAAGGAGGTCGGCCTGTTCCAAACCCAAGCGGAATGGAAAGAAAGGTAATTCTCACGCACTAGTTGTTGAAACTTATTTAGCGGCGTATGCTACCCACTCATGGGTAATTGATACGGGGTCCACTGATCATGTTTGTTTCACTTTACAGGGGTTCAAACGGACCCGACAACTTATTGGGAGTGAGATCCTCATCACGCTAGGTGACGCCACTTAGAGTGGCGGTGGCGGCAAATGAGAGAAGTGAAGTCGCTTTTTTGAAGACACAGTTTTAGTTTTAAAAGATGTTCTTTACGTTCCTAGTTTTAGAAAGAACCATGTTTCGGTTTCTAAATTATCTTTGGAGGGATATTCAGTTACTTTTTCTTAACATGTTTTGATTTTTCAAAATAATCATTATCTCATGGAACGTTGTTGAACAATCATTATATTATTAATCGCTCACACCACGCACAAAAATGCATCCTATAACACATCGACTATTTCAAGCACTAAAAGAAAACGCTCAACCGACGTAAACGAGACACTTCTTTGGCATCTAAGATTAGGTCATATTAATCCGAATAGGATCCAAAGGTTGGTCCAAGATGGTTCATTGGAGTCTCTCCGGGTTGAACCATTTTCAACCTGCGAATCATGTTTGAAGGGTAAAATGACCAAGCGGGCATTTGGAGCCAAGGGGATTAGAGCTAAAGAAGTGTTACAAATTGTTCACACTGACGTGTGTGTCCAATGCAAATCAAAGCTAGAGGTGGCTACGAGTATTTCGTTACTTTTATAGAAGATTACTCACGCTATGGGTACGTTTTTTCCTATTGAAGCATAAATCGAGACCTTTGATAAATTCAAAGAATTTAAGGCTCAAGCAGAGAATCATAAGGAAAAGATTATCAAGTTTCTATGATCTGATCGTGGAGGCGAATACCTCAGCGACAAATTTTTGAACTATTTGTCAGATGAAGGGATTGCATCCCAGTTAACTGCAACCGGAACCCCTCAACAAAATGGGGTTGCAGAACGAAGAAACATAACACTTTTAGAAATGGTCAGATCAAAGATGAGTTATGCGGATTTACCAAAAATCGCTTACGGGGTCATGCCTTGAAACAACAACTTACATTCTAAACTTAGTGTTATCCAATCGGTTCCCAAAACTCCTAGAGAATTGTGGACCGGGCGCAAGCCCAGTTTGAGACACATGAGAATCTGGAGGTGTCCAGCATACGTGTTGGACAAGAAAGCCGGTAAGTTGGATGCATGTTCGGAATTAAGGTTATTTATATGATACCCCGATGGAACAAAGGGATGCATGTTCTATGAGAATGAAGATCTGATATTCTCTTCAGATGACGATGAAATCTGCCTGATGGCCAAGGAGGACCAATCTGAGGTAACCTCCAAACCTTCTGCTTTGTCTGCTTTCACACCTGCTATTATTAGCACACCTGCTGGAGAGATTGACCTGCAGCTCTACTCTGAGCAATTGCTTGATGATCTCTCTAATGCAGTAGACACTTATGCTATAGTGGAAGCTGAGAATGACAAGCTAAGGATCAGAAATAATCAGCTTGTTAAAGAGAACGATCTCAAAAAAGCTACCGAATCGAAATCATTAAACCGCCGTCGGGTAATCGAGGAACTTAACATTTTGAAAGTTAAATCTTCTCGATCGGGGAGGAAGCAGATCAAAGATCGATTAGCAATCAACAAACAACAAGTTCGATGATTTCAAAATCCTTCAAGCTAAATTTGATGAGCTATTCGACTACATGAGAGTCTAAAATCTTCCGAGGATAGTTTGCTTAAGAAAATAGAGGTTTTCACAAAGTCATCTAAAACCGCTCAAGATATGAACGCCTATTTTTTAACAACGACTAACAAGAAGGGAATTGGGTATGAGAACCCTTCCACATCCTCAAAAGCCCCGTTTGATTCACTTCAAAAAGGTGTAATCAAACGAGTTTCTGACAAAGATACACTAAAAACTAAACTTGTATATGATAAGGGAAAAATACATTGTGAGCAAGTAAGACAGTGCCTAATCGAAAGGGAATGTAAATGGACCCCAAACGGTAAAGCATCACCGAGGAATCAATAGAAGAACCCGTTCTTACGAAGAGATCTCAACTCGATCAACAGTTAGGTATCGAAAAAGACAACTTTGTCAAAGGAAATCTAATCGAGACCCAATCAAGGTCACCAATAAATAAGCAAGCTATAGGTAAAATGCAAAAACCACCTATGCCAAAAAAGATATGAATCTTTTGATGGTAGCGAATGTACCTACCGTTATAATCGAAAACCTAGGGTTCTCTTTGACCGAGCCACAATCGATCAAAAAGAAGACAAACAACAAAGATAAATCCCAAGTCTTCTAAATCACCCAAGGCTCACACGAATAATCATACTAATCAGAAAACATATAAAGATACGTATGATTATGTTGATATGTATGGGAGACAAATCAAGCCTTCTGATCTAACGACATAATAGAAGTGCCATGTTTGTATGGATCCCTAAAATCAAACCTAACCCCTCAGGACCCAATCCAAAAGGGGTACCTAAAGCCTGATTTGGTTGCAGGTTCGCATGGGTCTGGCCAACAAAGGAGGTGTACAAGCAACTATCTGGTACATCGATAGTGGATGCTTAAGGCACATGATCGAAGCAAACATCTCCTTAGCTCTTACATAGAACAAAAGGGCCAGCGTGTACTCTTCGGTGATGATAACTTTGGTTTTACCAGAGGATTCGAACCTTAGAGAATGATGATGTCAAAGTTACTTGAGTCTCGATGTCGAAGGTCTAAAGCATAACACATTATCGGTTTCACAATTTCATGACAACGGATTCAAAGTTGAGTTCTCGATCGATCAATGCACTATCAAAATCGAGCCACTCAACAAATCTTGCTAACGGTTCAAGGAAAGGGACGATATACACAAAGATTGGAGAACAGTTGCCCAAGAAATGCATGCCTGATTGTTAAGAGTTCCAAAAGTAGCAGTTGGCTCTGGCACAAAAGAATGAGTCATCTGAACTTTAAAACTCTTAATAAGATAGCAAGGATGTCTTTAGTGGAAGGACTTCCGAATGAGGTATTTTCTAAGGATCAGACATGTGTCGCATGTCAGAAGGGAAAACAAGTTAAAGCTTCATTCAAGGAAATCCCTGGACCGGCATCCAGCAGAGTATTGCAGCTGCTTCATATGGACCTATTTGGAACAGTTACACCAGTCAGTCTCAGCGGACGCAAATATACTCTGGTAATCGTGGATGATTATTCCAAGTTTACCTGGGTTGTATTCTTACATAAGAAGAATGAGACGACAACAAAGATACCCGAGCTGCTCAAAAGACTACAAAATGAAAAGGGTGTCAGTGTAGTAAAAATCAGATCAGATAAAGGTACAGAATTTCTGAACTCTTTTATTACTGATTTTTGCACTAAGTTTGGTATACAACATGAGACATCAGCTGCAAGAACGCCACAACAGAAAGGAGTAGCAGAACGGAGAAACAGAACACTCAAAGAAGTTGCTCGCATTATGTTAGCTGAACATGCAATACCAAGCCGTTTCTGGGCAGAAGCTATCAATACTGCATGCCACACTCAGAACAGATGTCTTCTAACTAAGGCTCACTACAAAACACCCTATGAACTGTGGAAGGGTAGAAAACCTCGTGTTTCTTACTTCCATGTTTTTGGGTGTAAGTGTTTCATACACAACAATGGGAAGAGTCAGTTGAAGACTTTTGAGGCCAAGTCAGATGAGGGTATATTCTTAGGATATTCCTCATCTAGCAAGGCTTTCAGGGTTTACAACAGGCGAACCCTAGTTGTGGAAGAAACACCACATGTAGTCTTTGATGAAGCATCTTCTGAACAAGAGAAATCTGCCTCAGAACAAGAAGTACCAGATCAACCAGTACCTGATGTTCAGAAAATGGATCAGCTAACGATCAAAGAAAAAGGATCAGAACTCGTAACAGTATACATTCCAGATCTAGCTGATTCACCAGGTCAATCAGATCCTAAGGTACGAAAAACTGTCGATGAAGAAGCTGGTACAGCTGAGACAGTATCAACTGAACCATCCGGTTCAGGGGGAACATCTGAAGTTCCCACGAACAGACATCAGCACATGATGAGTCCAACATCAGCTGAGACATGTTCTTATCAAGTGGATCATAAATCTGCACCACTCCCAATCGCTAGTAATGAACTATTATCAGAAATGGATGATGTTCTCCAAACCGACGCAAATCAGAACAAAAGGACCTGGATAACCAGTCATCCAACTGATCTGATCATCGGAGACCCATCTGATAGAGTTAAAACTAGACATCAGATTGGTGAAAGTGCCATGTATTGCTGTTATCTGTCTATGAAGGAACCAACAACAATAGATCTGAGTTATAAGGCCCAGTCCTGTTGATTTCAGACCATAAAGAGCTTTTCTTAAACGGTACACTTGGTTGCCCTTTTCAAAGCCTGGAGGTTGTTCGACATAAACTTCCTCTACTAGTACCCCGTTTAAGAATGCACTCTTTACGTCCATCTGATACTCTGTGAACCCTCTGTGGGAAGCATATGCCAGAAATAGCCGAATGGCTTCTAGGCGAGCGACTGGTGCAAAGGTCTCATCATAATCAATTCCTTCTGATTGTGAATACCCCTTAGCAACAAGTCTTGCCTTATTCCTGGTTATGACATTTTTCTCATCTCTCTTGTTCTTGAAAACCCACTTTGTGCCAATTACGTCTTGATGAGTTGGTCTGTCCACCAGTTCCCAAACTTGATTTCTCTCGAACTGTTCCAGCTCCTCCTGCATGGCTAGAATCCAGCTTGCGTCTTGTAGAGCTTCCTCTACTGTTGTTGGTTCCTTCATAGACAGATAACAAAGAATACATGGCACTTTCACCAACTGATGTCTAGTTTTAACTCTATCGAGATGGGTCTCCGATGATCGAGATCGATTGTTGGATGGTGGTTATCCGTGTCCTTCGCTTACGATTTGGCGCTTGTTTGGAGAACATCATCCATTTCTGATAGTAATTCATTACTAGCGATTGGGAGTGGTGCAGAGTTATGATCCACTTGATAAGAACATGTCTCAGCTGATGTTGGACTCATCATGTGCTGATGTCTGTTCGTGGGAACTTCAGATGTTCCCCCTGAACCGGATGGTTCAGTTGATACTGTCTCGGTTGTACCCGAACTTCTTCATCGACGCTTTTTCATACCTTAGGATCTGATTGACCTGGTGAATCAGCTAGATCTGGAATGTATACTGTTACGAGTTCTGATCCTTTTTCTTTGATCGTTAGCTGATCCATTTTCTGAACATCAGGTACTGGTTGATCTGGTACTTCTTGTTCTGAGGCAGATTTCTCTTGTTCATAAGATGTTTCATCAAGGACTACATGGGGTGTTTCTTCCACAACTAGGGTTCGCCTGTTGTAAACCCTGAAAGCCTTGCTAGATGGGGAATATCCTAAGAATATACCCTCATCTGACTTGGCTTCAAAGGTCTTCAACTGACTCTTCCCATTGTTGTGTATGAAACACTTACACCCAAAAACATGGAAGTAAGAAACACGAGGTTTTCGGCCCTTCCACAGTTCATAGGGTGTTTTGTAGTGAGCCTTAGTCAAGACATCCGCTTCGAGTATGACATGCAATATTGATAGCTTCACGCCCGTAAACGGCTTGGTATTGCATGTTCAAATAACATCGTCTTGAAAGCGAACTTCTTTGAGTGTTCTGCTTTCTCCGCTTCGCTACTCCATTCTTGTTGTGGCGTTCTTGCAAATGATGTCTCATGTTGTATACCAAACTTAGAGCAAAAAATCAAGAATAAAAGAGTTCGTAAATTCTCATTTTATTTGATCTCGATTTTTACTACACCGACACCCTTTTTCATTTTGTAATCTTTTGAGCAAATTTCGGGTATCTTTATTGTCGCCTCATTCTTCTTATGTAAGAATATAACCCAGGTAAACTTGGAATAGTCATCCACGATTACCAGAGTATATTTAAGTCCCCCACCGAGATCGACCGTGTAATCGGTCCAAATAGATCCATATGAAGTACCAATAATACTCATTGATGCCGGTCCAGGATTCCTCGAATGAAGCTTTTGACTGCTTTTCCCTTCCGACATCGACACATATCCGATCCTTAGAAAATACTTCATTCGGAAGTCCTTCCACTAAAGACATCCTTGCTATCTTATTAAGAGTTTTAAAGTTCAGATGACTCATTCTCTTGTGCCAGAGCCAACTGCTACTTTTGGAACTCTTAACAATCAGGCATGCATTTCTTGGGCAATCGCTCCAATCTATCGTGGTAGATTGTCCCTTTCTTGAACCAGATTAGCAAGATCCGCTGAGTGGCTCAATTTTTTATAGTGCATTGATCAGTCGAGAACTCAACACTGAATCCGTTGTCGCAGAATTGTGAAACCGATAATAGGTTATGCTTTAGACCTTCGACATACGAGACTCCAGTGACTTGTACATCATCATTCTCTAAGGTTCCGAATCCTTTGGTAAAACCAAAGTTATCATCACCGAAGAGTACACGCGGGCCCTTTTGTTCTATGTAGGAGCTAAGGAGATGTTTGCTTCCAGTCATGTGCCTTGAGCATCCACTATCGATGTACCGGATAGTTGCTTGTACACCTCCTTTGTTGGCCAAACCCACGCGAACCTCCGCAATCAAATCGGGCTTTTAGGTACCCTTTTGGATTGGGTCCCGAGGGTTAGGATTGGTTTTGGGGATCCATACAAACAGGGCACTTCTATTGAGATCAGTTAGATCAAAAGGCCTGATTTGTCTCCCATACCTATCAACATAATCATACGTCTCTTTATATTCTTTCTGATTAGTATGATTATTAGTGTGAACCTTGGGTGACTTAGAAGACTTGGGATTTATCTTTGTTGTTTGTCTTCTTTTCATCCAAAGGTGGCTCAAAAAGTGCGACCCTTCTAGGTTTTCGATATAGGGGTAGGTACGACTGCTACCATCAAAAGATTCATATCTTTTTGGCATAGGTGGTTTTTGCAGTTTACCTATAGCTTGCTTATTCGGCAGCTGACCTTGATTGGATCTCAGATTAGACTTCCCTTTTAACAGGTTGTCTTTTCTCGATACCTAACTGCTGATCGAGTTGAGGTTTCTTCGTAAGAATCGGGTTCTTCTGTTGATTCCTACCGGCCGATGCTTTTTACCGATTTGGGGTCCATTTCTTCTTCCTTCCGATTAGGCACCTGCCTTACTTGCTCAACAGGTCATTTTCCCTTACCAGATACAAGTTTAGCTTTTAGTGTATCTTTGTCAGAAACTTGTTTGATTACACCTTTTTGAAGTGAATCAAACTGGGCTTTTGAGGATGTGGAAGGGTTCTCATACCCAAGTCACTTTTTGTTAATCTTTGTTCGAAAATAGGCGTTCATATCTTGAACGGTTTTAGATGACTTTGTGAAAACCTCTATTTTCTTGCGCAAACTATCCTCAGAAGATTTTAGACTCTCATGTAGTCGGAATAGCTCATCAAATTTAGCTTGAAGGATTTTGAAGTCATCGACTTGTCGTTTGTTGATTGCTAGTCGATCTTTGATCCGCTTCCCGATCGAAGATTTAACTTTCAAAATGTTAAGTTCCTCAGTTACCTTCTGAGCAGTTTCAGTTGATTTCAGTTCAATAGTTTTACTGAGAGCGTTCTCTTCAACAAGATGATTATTTTTGATCCTTAGCTTGTCATTCTCAGCTTCCACTATATCATAAAGTGTCTCTTTGCATTAGAGATCATCAAGCAATTGCTCGGAGTAGAGTCAGCAGTCAATCTCCAAAGAGGTGTCTAATAATAGCGGTGTGAAAGCGAATAAAGCGAAAGGTTTGGAGGTTACCTCAGATTGGTCCTCCTTGGCCATCAAAGTTTCATCGTCATCCAAAGAGAATATCGAGATCTTCATTCTCATAGAAGTCAACAAAGACTTGCTTATTAGGCGAAGTCTTCTCACGGATGAGTACCCGGAATCTTGGAGGCGGATAGGAATCATCAATTCCAGATGTGTCAGCGACCATGGCTTTTCTGTCCCTATAACGTTGCTCTCTTTTGTTCCGCTTTTCTTTCCTTTCTTTTGGCGTCGGGTCTGGGCAGTCTGCGTTGTAGTGACCTGGTTTCTCACAGTTGAAACACGCTCCATGATCCACAGAACCTTTTCTTCGGGTGAGTCATTAAAATGCATAGGATCTATCGGTGACTTCCTTTCGATAATGTCAACTCATTCATCCAAATCTGTTATCTCTTCTCTCATCGATCAAATTATCTCTTTTCTTTTCTTCTCTGTGATCTCTTCGATCATCAGATCTGGTTCTTTCTGGAGATCTGTCAGCTGATCTCCTATCTCTTCCTCGGCTATGTTGATAATCTTTATAGAATCTGCGATACTTACCAAGTTGAGTATTTGATCTTTCAAGTTTCCTGGTAAGCAGAGTGATCTGTTCTGCCTGACTTATTATGTTTCCAACAGTTCATGGGCCTTCGATCTGCTGGCTTTGTTTGCTTTAAACGAATCGATTTAGGCGTTGAGGCTTCAAAGAAAGTCTCGCCTTCATCTCGCTTGTCCTCTTTCGATTAAGTCAAACTCGTGAGCTTTAAGGCTTAGGAACAAGCTACTCGGCTTCATTTTTGAAATGTCTTGGCAATCCTTGATTACCGTGACTTTCATGTCCCATTTCTTGGTGAGAGATCTTAAGATCTTGTAGTTGATATCTTTGTCTAACATCTCTCTACCAAGTTCTCGTAGCTTATTTACTGACATAGTAATCCTTCCATCGAGCTCGTTGATGGTCTCGTTGGGCAGCATCTTCAATTTTTCGAACTTCACCAGTTCGGCTTGTAGAAGGTTGTCTTTGATCTGATCATTTCCTTCGCATATCTCAGCTAGAGTATCCCACATTGCTTTCGCAGTTTTGAGATATTTTATCTTCTCCTTGGTGACTTTATCCATCGTCTTCATGATTATATGCCTAGAGATTGTATCTAGAGTATACAGCTTTCTTTCCTCTGCATCCATCAAGGCCGGGCTTTTTTCAAGACAAGACTTTCGTGGCAAAATCGGATCTCCTCCAACTGCAGGGTTGTCGTGATATATGATGATGGGTCCTCTTTCAATGACTTCCATCATTCTGCCACTTATCGATCCTAGATGGTTGCACATATATATGGCCCAATCTGCATACTCATCAATTGAGAACTTTGGCAAATCATGATACATACCGCAGGTATTATCCATCTTTGAGTGATTTGGAAAAACGAATGAGTTTTAAAAACGGTTTTTCAAGATCTGTTCAAATGACCACAAAGATTCTTCCTCAAAAATCGATGATACTCAAAGCTAGTGGTCTGTAGAACCACTGCTCTGATACCACTTGTAGGTCCCGAACGGGTTTTGTGAGGGCGTAAGTCTAGAGGGAGGGTGAATAAACTTCGAAAAAACTTTTATGCAGATCGGTGTGATGGCGATTAGCCCGATCAGTCAAATGAATCGGTTTGATCGATATCTAACTTACTAATCGCTGAAAGGCGATCAATTCGGTATCTATCAGTTTAACTGATTGTGCGGAAGCTATGTTTTACCCGTGTGAAAAACCAGTTTTAATAAGTCAGATTCCAAAGTCAGTCTTTCAACCAGTTGACTAAAGTGTCAAACTTGATCAGATCAGAAGCTTGGTGCTAGTTGATCTTAACTTAGAATATGTATGCAACTTTAAATAGGTTGTGTGCGATTGTGTAAAACAGTTAATCAAAGCAGGTAAGTGCACACAAGATTTATAGTGGTTCGGACAAACCAGGTCCCCACGCCCACTCTTCCCTATCACAAGGGGCACCAACTAAACCAATGGACTTAGATTTTTGTGTTAGTCCAACACAGTACACCAACAGATATTTAAAGAGTTCTCACTCAACCGATCCCAGAAATCAGAACTAGAAACCCTAGTCCGAAATCTTGCTAAACAACTTAACCTAACTTTAGGTTTGGGTAAGATTGTTTTGGTTCCAACTTTGAAATCTTTTCTAGTTTTTAAGTAGCCTATCGGCTAGATGAAAAGATTTATGTGCTAAGAACTTATGGGATGAACACTTAAAAATAATCTTCAAGTTTGTGTTCTTCGTGCGAAATCTTATTATAGCTTGAGCTTCTTGATAGTTTCCGTGTCTTCACTCTCAAGTATAATCCCATATATATAGACCTCGAAATCAAAGAGCCGTTGGAGAGCAATTTGAATTTCGGGCTATATTTGGTAGAACTTGCAGGGGCCGATGTGGCGTCTTGAGAACGGCATGGCCGCAAGCGTGAATAGTGTCTTTTATAGCCGCCGTTAGAAAGCGGCACCAAATCCGTAATTGTATCGGCTCCGATCATACGTGTCTTGTCCTTATTGGTTAACGAAGCACTTTTTTCGGTGTTGTTCTACCAACTAAGGTTGACATTCTTCTTGTTCGTGATCATCGACGTATGATTTGGTGAAACATCGATTTTCACGGTGGTGACTTTGATCGATCAAAAAAATCGATCGATCTACGATAGAGTCTTCGGTGCCGGTTGTCTTAGCTTCAACTAGCGGACTTCGGTGATGTAGGTCTTCCGGTCCGATCTTACGAAGTCATCGATCTTGATTCTTAAATTTGAGCTTCATGACTTGGTGAGATATCTTACTTTATCGATCGATCGATCTTACATCCCTTCTCTTGTCTTACGGCCCATCGGATATCGGTTGTTCTTGAGATCTTGAGCGGACCTATACATATTGAGGTTCCCCTCAATATGTGACCTATCTTCTACATCAGTTGTTCTATACAATAATTATCAACTGGTATCCTATAACTGGTAATAAAAACATCAGTCAGCTAACAGGTCTGACTGATCCTATTATATGTGTTTTAGAACTTTCATCAAAAATCTAAATTTCCCAACATAATTAATACTCCCTCCGTCCCAATTTTTAAGAAACTCTTTTCATTTTTTTTTAAAAAAAAATTGTCTCAATCTTTAAGGAACATTTCTTAAAATGGATATACTCATTTTATCACTTTATCACATAAAATACTACTCCCTATGTCCTAACTTTGATTGTCCACTTTCGGTAGATAGTCGTCCTGATTTTGTTTGGTCATTCCTAAAAAGGAAATAAAACAACTTTCAATTCTATTTAATATTATTATTCCCTCCACCAAATCCACTTTACACCATTTATTCTCTCCACTAAATCCACTTTACACTATTTAATATTATTTATCTCCTACTTTTTTTAATCTCCGTGTCTATAGTATTTGCCTATTTGGCCAATCAAAATTAGGATGGAGGGAGTAATAACCAACTCTTATTACCCCCAACGACCCATCACTTTATCACATAAAATACTATGAGTACCAAAATAGGACTCACATTAAGATGCAAGAAACTAACCAAACCGATATAGGGTTTTAGATGCAAGAATGATAAGTAGTATAATAAAAATCAGTGGAAAAATCACTCATTTATTATGTTTTATCTATTTAGCAGATGTGAAAAACTAGGTTTTGGGAAAAAAAATTGGGAAACACTTGATTTTCCCACCAATTTTTATCAAATTTGAATTCAATGGGACTAAAAGTGAAAGTATATTGGCGCCAAAAAACGTGATTAGCTGAAAATTGGCGCCAAAAGAAATGGAGGGAAGAATTTTGGGTTTTTGGAACCTATGGGACCATATGTGCAAGTGGGCTCAGGTAAGTTAATTGGTTAATTTTGTGTTAATTATGTTTCATAACTTATGGGACTAAAAATGCAAGTGATTAAAAGGTGATTAAGCCTTAATTGCGAATTAATTATGTCCCATAACTTATGGGACCACATTTGCAAGTCGATTTAACGGTTTCCGTCACGGTGGGACCACATTTGCAAATTAAAATTCTTATGGGACTAGTTCTGTCAGTAGTGGGACTAGATTGAAAACATGGTGTGGTTCATGGGACCAAAAGTGCAAAAAACTCATTAAATTTATAAGTGTTGATGGTCCAGGTGGGAAAACCCATTTTGCGGGTGCGGAATCAAACATTTCGTGCGATGCATATAAAAACCAGGGGTGAGGAATGGTGATTCCAGATTTTTGCGTTTTAAGCTCATGTGTTGTGTTTTGCTTATAATCGAATGCATATGACAATATAAGAACATAAAGCAGTAAACAACACAACAAAGTATAGTGGTTCGGAGACTCAAGCTCCTACATCCACTCTCCCTGTTCCTAGGGAAATTCCTTCAACTGGACTTATCACCCTCTCGGGTTTGCCTCTAGACATTTAATGAGCTCTCACTCAAACGGGACTTATCACCCTCACTCGGGATTGCCTACAGATGTTTACCGAGTTCATACTCCAAAGGGACTTATCACCCTCACTCGGGATTGCCTACCCTCCCTTTCGGGATTGCTAGATGTTTACCGAGTTCACACTCACCTACCAACTTAACCGAATCGATTTGGGTAAGGTTTGTTTGGTTTCAACTAGGTTGAGATTTTCCCTTACATTTGTTTAGCCTCAATGCTAAGGATGGGAAAAATCTCTCTAAGCTTAGGATATTACATTTGTGCTTAGATCTAGGGTAGAACACTCTTTGAATATATGCGTGTATTTCTAGACTTGTGTTCTATGGTGGGAATGCTTGACTATAAGGCTCTTGGCTCTGTAGCATCTTTTGCATATTCTCCACACTGAATTATGAAGGAAGAACTTGTATTTATAGTGTGGATTTGAATGTTACCGTTTGGAAGGAGTCACATTCAAATCCATACTATTCTCAGAAAACTTTTCTGCGCTTTTTTCCAGTTTGGTTTTCTTCCTCTCATTGGTCCACGTCAAATTGAATCTAATCGGATATATTCTTGAGGATCTTCCGAGTCTTGAGTTCTTGATTCAAAGACTTCTTCTCTTGGCGGACCTTATCGTCGGTGTCTTGACACTTTCGGTTAAACTTCTTGACTTGAACAATCGACCCTCGGTCACTAGCATTCAGTAGCGATCATCGGCCAGCGTTACGATTCTCGGTGAATATGACTTCGAATGACTTCTCTTCCGATGACTTCTTTCTGATCCGGTATCGCATTTACGGTTTTTCGATATCGATTTCTTCTCGCTTTGATCGACGAATCACATGATCGGTCGATTATAGCATCAGTCGACATATCGGTTTATCTGCATCGGTAGTACATCGGGTTAGCATATTAGGTTAGCATATCGGTTTAGAACATCGATCGCCAATCACGTCGATCTTGATCATCTGCTCATCTTTATATCGATCTCGTCGGTCTCATCCGCTCCTCTTACGATCTTACGGTGGGTTTCTTTTTTGATCGGCTTATGCGCTCTTCGATCACCGGATCAACTCGTGCATTCTTCGATCATCCGATCAGTGCATTACGTCATCGATCGGGTCATCACAGTCATCGATCTTACGATCACCGTGGCTTAGCTTTTTCTCTCTTCCGATTTTGCCCGGCTCATCGATTAACTCCGGAACTCATCTTACTCATCCGATCTCGATCGGTCTAAATCTGCTGACCTCATCCGATCTCGATCATCTCGTCGCCAGTTTCGTGAGTTCCCCTTAATTTGTTCTCTCGTTCCCCCTCAACTTGTTATCTGTAAATCAGCTTCAACAACACAAGTTGATAATGTTTTGGCATAATTCATCAAAAGTAAAATATCCCAACAGTGGGAATGCTTGACTATAAGGCTCTTGGCTCTGTAGCATCTTTTGCATATTCTCCACAATCAATTATGAAGGAAGAACTTGTATTTATAGTGTGCATTTGAATGTTACCGTTGGAAGGAGTCACATTCAAATCCATACTATTCTGTAACTTCTTCTGCGACTTTTTCCAGTGGTTTTTCTTCCTCTCATTGGTCCACGTCCACCGAATCTAACGGATATATTCTTGAGGATCTTACGAGTCTTGGGTTCTTGATTGGCACTTCTCTTGATGGACCTTGTATGATCGGGTGTCTTGACACTTTCGATTCGGCTTCTTCGACTTTAGACAATCGACCCTCGAGTCCACTAGCTTTTCGAGCTAAGCCCCGATCATCAGCGATGTTACGATTCTCAATGAATATGACTTGGATGACTTCTCTTACGATGACCGTTCTGATCTGGTATCTGATTTACGGTTTCGATATCGATTTCTTCTCGCTTTGATCGATCGGCTCACATGATCGGTCGATTATAGCATCAGTCGACATATCGGTTTATCGCATCGGACTAGTACATCGGGTTAACATATTAGGTTAGCATATCAGTTTAGAACATCTGATCTCAATCACGTCTGATCTTGATCATCTGCTCATCTTCATATCGATCTCGATCCGCGTCGATCTCGTCGATCTCATCTGCTCCTCTTACGATCGCAACCTTCTCTTACGATCTTACGGTCGGTTTCTTTTTGATCGGCTTATGCGCTCTTACGATCACCGATCGGCTTCGTGCGTTCTTCCGATCATCCGATAAGGTCTGCTTTCGGTCATCCGATCAGGTCATCCGTCATCGATCTTCCGATCACCGGCTTAGCTTTTCTTCTCTTCTGATTTTGCCCAGCTCATCAGTTAACTCCGGAACTCATCTTACTCATCTGATCTCGATCAGTCTCGTCTGCAGCCTCGTCTGATCTCGATCATCTACGTCTGATTTCGTGAGTTCCCCCTTAATTTGTTCTCTCGTTCCCCCTCAACTTGTTATCTGTAAATCAGCTTCAACAACACAAGTTGATAATGTTTTGGCATAATTCATCAAAACTAAAATATCCCAACAAGTGTATATCTCATTTTTCTTGCACTTAACACTTATATATATACCTCCACCATCAATCACCTCCATTCATACATGGCCTACCAAATCGACATGCATATTTATTGTTTTTCATATTTCATAACAGCCATATGTTGATTTTTTTACTTTGCAACTTCATGGATTTTCCTAAATGTAATATGTAGTCGAAATTATTTCTTAACTGTGTGGGGTAAGGGAATCGGTGTCCTTCGGCGTTCAACTACTCATAGTTTTTTGTTGGATTTTCAGGTACGAATATGATACATTAGAACTCAAATCTTGTTGGGTTTCCAAATTATGCAAGATGCTACAAAATATTAAAAAAAAAAAAATCTTAATCACATAGTATTGCATATTGTGGAGCAAGAGATATGAATTAAAATGAAAAATAGTTAAGCGTGTTTTATTGTATCCTACGATCATGAAATCAAAAAAAATGGATGATGGCCAGATGACAATTTCTTCAATACTAAACGAAGAAATCATTACAACTCTAGGATGAAAAAAACCAATAGTTTTCCACTTTTCTTTCTCAAATTATCTACAAGAATAGCAATATTAACATTGTTGTCGCTAATTATTTTGATATATATAGCACATCGCCGAGCATGAACTATTGATGCAACAACAAGACCCATTAAAATCGAAATACACAGCGCGCCAAAATTCTGCTTCTTAATTCCCGGTGCTCCACATCGTAGATATTTATGCGAGAAAATTCACAATTTTTTTTGCGACATATTATGACTTATATTCAGTAAAAAATGTGTTTTTGTGTTAAATTATTAGGTATAAACTTTCTGCTTCTTTCATGTTGATGCTACATTTTAATTTTCTTTTATACATGATGCGAATTGCCTAATGAGATACCTATGTTAGTCCTTAAAGGGACTATAGTGCTGAAATTTGTAAATAGTGAGGACTAATTTCAAAAATAAAATACTAAGGGGGCAAAAATTAAAATTGGTACAAGTTGAAGGACAAACAAATTATACTTATCCTTATTTTTAATAGGGATTAAAGTTTTTTAGCCCAATAACTTTGGGCCGTTTTGAATTTGGTCCCGCACATATCAGGTTATAGTATTGTCACGGTATGTTTCGATCTTTTTTTATTTTAGTCCCGAATAATCAACCCGGTTGGTCAATTGGTAACTGTCCCACGTGAATTTTTATTTTCATTTCTCCTTTATTTTTGGTCCGTCATGTATATATTTCCTATTTTTATTATTGATTTATTTTTATTCAATTATTTAACAAGGTCGGCACGGTTAGGGTCAGTTAAGGAATACCTTGCACCTAACAAGACGTTAAGGAATAAATAAGCATAAGAAATATGGAAGGGAGGAAGTTTGAAAAATACATAACACTAATCATAACCCAGTTAATATTACTAAGTCCAAATTATGTAGGGAAAACAGAGGTAAAACTTGGGAAAGAAATAATTAACATAAAATTGAAGGATCGATCTAAAATGTAAATGCTGTATTATAATTTCAGCCAAGAAAATAAGGGGATTTCAGGTTATAGAATTCCTTCTCACTTTTTTTCACTCCGAATAGAGCATAATTGAAGGATGAAGGTGGCGCTGCCACTGGATGGGGCAGCGGTGGGTTCACGGAGAAGAGTCTTTAAAATGGCCTTAATGGTGATGGGTCTTTTGTTATGACCCGAATCCCTAAACCCGACTCAAAAAACCGACCCAACCCGAAACCCTATTAAATAAGTGAATAAAAATAAACAAAAAATAAAAAATAGAAGATACACACACCCTAAAAAATAAAGGAGAAATGAAAAAACATTCCACGTGGCGGTTGACCGGTTAGAAAACCGGTTGGTGCCATTTTTTGGACTAAATTCAAAAATAGGCTAAAACATACAAAGGGCGGCGATATAAATTCTGAAATCTAAAGTACCAATTTTAAAACGATCCAAAATTATTGAGCTACAAAAAATTCAATAATTTTTAATAGAAAGTAAAAGAAAGTATTATTTAGAGGCCAATTCAAATTATATTTTTTATAGTCCAATAACTTTGCATTGTTTACAAATTAGTTTCAATTGTATTGACTTATTTATTTGGCAAGGTCTCATATACACTTGGTGCACGGACTCTAGATCCGTGCACTCACTTTGACCCTACCCATTTTATTGTGGATCCTTATTTTCACTAATGGTAAGGTTTCATTTTTTTAATGGGTCACTCATTTACCCGAGTGCAGTGCGCACTTGGTGTCTGAGAGAGACCCACTCTATTTATTTTGATCCTGTGAGTTTTTAAAATTCTGAAATTAGTTCAGAACCAGCTCCAAAGAAAGTTACCGAACCGGTACTTTACCACATGTGTATTTATTTTTCCTTTATGTAGTTCAATAACTTGCATCGTTTTGAAATTTGTCTCGATTGTTTTGACTTTTTTTAATTTTGATTTTATAAATTTTTTAAAATTTTAGAATTGGTCCAGATATTGACTTGAGCAGATTTTTTTTTCATTTAATTTTAATGCACCATATGGCATTTTCATATTTCTTTTATGGGTGTTGCCGTGATGGGCTCCTTGGGAACAATTTCATGTATTTGAAGCCTTGAAGCGAAAAGCTATTCCAAACACAAACAGAAACATGCATGTACAATTTTAAACATTTCCGCATCAAAAGCTCATTTTGTATCTTTCATAACTTACCACCTCTTATTGATATTCATATGCATCAGCCAAACTATATGTAACTCACAAAGTAGAGAGAAAGAAGATGCTACAAGTTTAAAATATAAATGACAATATAATCTTAATCACAAAGTATTGCATATTGATGTAGCAAGAGACATGAATTAAAGTGAAAAATAGATAAGCAATGTTGTATTGTATCCTAAGATCTGAAAAAAAAAAAAAATAGATGATAGCCAAACGAAGAAATTATTACAACACTAGAATGAAAAGCCAATAGTTTTCAACTTCTCTTTCCAAATTACCTACAAGAATATCAATATGAACATTGTCGACACTAGTTATTTTGACAAATATCAGACCTACTAAGGCCGAAATAAACAGCATGCCAAAACTCAGGGCTTGGAAGATCAGAGAACAAAGGATCTAAAAAATCTTGGCCGTCGGATGGAACAACGCGCGTGGTGACAGGACTCGATTCTTTTAACAGCACTGGACAAGGAGTACAAGAAGAAGAAGAAGATGGAGCATTGAAATCCAGGTTTTGCCAATCTGTTTTGAGTATAAGTGGGAGAAATTATTAGGTTCGTGTAGGTGACATTAGATGTCACGTATTAGGAACTACACGAGACATGTTGTAGTATACTTAAAAGCAGACTTTGAGTATAAGTGGGAGATTGTTGGGATTATACTGGAAAGTATGCTTTTACTTTGTATAATCAAAACTGAATTTCGGACTTATTTACTGAAATAAATTGTTTATCACTGATGCTTTAAATATCATCGAATGTTACATATATTTACTGTATAACTGCTCATTAAATAGTACGTGTTACATTGTAGTTTATTTAGTGATACCAGATCACAGAAGATTAAATTAACAGTCCCTTGTAACTAAAAGTACACTATTCACGACCTAGATTGAAATGAACAATCAATCGTGAAAGGTTGAAGTGTAAGGCTCGGATTGGCTTGTCTTGACCAAAAGATTACACTAGTGCATGATGATGCCTTTGAATAGGACCTACTGAGGAGGACAAATTCTTGAGCCCAACAAGGAAGAATTAGACCTCAGTGGTTCGTTATTTCTTAATCTTCGTTCCTTAAATAGGATCACGTGTGGTTGGTAACTATTGCTTTAACTTATCATGGGTAGAGAATCAACGAGGTTCAATACTTTTTATCTTGGGCAATATTATTGGTCACATGTGATTGCTAAGATTTAATACGGAGAATCGTGTGTGCAAAATGCTTTTGTTCGATTTGCCCCCCTTGGGAGGTTCATAAGCTTTATCATACCAAATCTTGCAAGTGGAACTAGTTTCCGTATGGATAATAATGTTGAACCGTTCCTTAAACAAGGACAAAAGATATTAATTAATGGAAAGCTATTTCAGTGGCTTGAATTAATTAATGGGCTAGATAATCTTAAACACGGGAAATAATAACCGAGAGCTATATTGACTGTAATATGGTTTAAGATGGATAGTGCAATATTAATTATGTAGTGAGATTAATTAATATTTATGGGCTTGAATAATATTGTGGCTCAATATTGATAATTCAAGATTCATTGGAAGGTCCAATCTTAATTCTCCTAAAGGCCCCCTAAGTAGCCCAACATAAAGTCCAATAACTGAAAAAAGTGTTTAAAATAAATATTGTTGCCTTATTTTTCTTAATATTTTCGAAAATTATGGATTAAAAGGGGAGAAAGATTTTCTTTGAATTTTGTTATGGAATGAAGATATGTATTCTTGGAATACAAGAAATCTCCCGCTTGGTTATCCATATAGCATATTTCGAAATTTTGAGAAAAAAGGGGAAAGAAAGATTTTCTTGATTTTGTTGAAAAGATATTATGAAAGATATGTATTTCTTGAAATACAAGAATATCTCATAAATTCAAGAAGATCCAAATCTTGGATTCTTGCCCTATTCTTTTCGAAAATATTCCATAAAAAAGAGGAGGTGGGATTTTGTGGAATATTATAATTATGGGAAAAAGAATATAGGAGATATATTCAAGATTTCTTGGAGATCAAAAAAAGATTTTCCCACATTGTTTTTGCCCTAAAAATTCGACCACCACTCCTCTATAAATAGGGGATGATTCTTTCATTCCCAAGTACAATTCCATGTGCTGGAAAAATTAGTAAATCCACACAAAGGTGGTGCAACAAAGTTTGTTTTCCTTTTGTTAATTGTTCGCAAGCGTCCTACCACCGGATAGTCGAGCAAGGATTAAGGGAATACTTGGAAAGTTCTTTTGGTGTGTCTAATCAACAAGACCATTGCCGTTCCAAGACGTATGTTCACGTAAACTCGTAGAATTTTCTCATGCGTAGGATTTACGTGAATTGATTATATGCATGATTTGTTGTTGGATTATTATTTGAATTAATATAGGATTAATTCATACTAGTAATAATTATAAGAATTAAATTTGTATTTAAATATTTATCCCGAATAGATCCGTGCAACTTATTTCCCAACACGCACTTGGTGTCTGAGAGACCCACTCTATTTTTTTTTTGATCCTGTAAGTTTTTAAAATTAAAATTAGTTCAGAACCCCGGCTCCAAAGAAAGTTACGAACCCGTCTTTACCACATGTGTATTTATTTTTCCTTTATGTGGTTCAATAACTTGCATCGTTTTGAAATTGGTCTCGATTGTTTTGACTTTTTTTAATTTTGATTTTATAAATTTTTTAAAATTTTAGAATTGGTCCAGATATTGACTTGAGCAGATTTTTTTTTTTTATTTTTTTTAATGCACCATATGGCATTTTCATATTTCTTTTTTATGGGTGTTGCCATGATGGGCTCCTTGGGAACAATTTCATGTATTTGAAGCCTTGTTGAAGGCTTGAAGCGAAAAGCTATTCCAAACACAAACAGAAACATGCATGTACAATTTTATATTTGATATCTTTCATAGCTTACCACCTCTTATTGATATTCATATGCATCAGCCAAACTATATGTAACTCACAAAGTAGAGAGAAAGAAGATGCTACAAGTTTAAAATATAAATGACAATATAATCTTAATCACAAAGTATTGCATATTGATGTAGCAAGAGACATGAATTAAAGTGAAAAATAGATAAGCAATGTTGTATTGTATCCTAAAATTACCTACTAAGAATATCAATATGAACATTGTCGCCACTAGTTATTTTGACAAATATCAGACCTACTAAGGCCGAAATAAACAGCATGCCAAAACTCAGGGCTTGGAAGATCAGAGAACAAAGGATCTAAAAAATCTTGGCCGTCGGATGGAACAGCGCGCGTGGTGGCATTACTCGATTCTTCAAATAGCACTGGGCAAGAAGAAGAAGAAGATGGAGCATTGAAATCAAGGTTCTGCTCGTTATTGGTGCTGCACGCAGTAGATACTTGTGCGGGGCAGTTATGTGTTGCTACTGCTGCTATTCTACTCGTTTTTAGTTTATACTTCTGAAATCATTCACAATAAAATGCAATTAACATCAATCTTGATAGATACAAATATTAGTTTAGTTGGGACCAAAATGAACGAGAAACAAACCTGCAAATGGCTAGAAACATTCTCTCTTGTCAGCGATGACTCGTTCATCAAGCCGTGTATTAGCTTTGGAGTAGCTTCTGCAAGTGAAATACGACAGAATGAATTAATAATAGATTCCCACGACAATTTAATTAATGATGGATGGATGGATGGATGGATGGATGGATGGATGGATGGATGGATAGAAAGAAGACTTACTGTCAATGCCGATCTCATCCACAGCTTTCACGAACTTGTTATGAAGTTCAGGGATCCAAATGAGCTTAGGTTTCTTGGCAGAGCTGGAAAAGCCACCCACAATTTCCAAGTCCTTTCTTTTCTTAATAGAATTCGAACCATCTTCAGAAATCGAACCACCCATAATAAGGCTATCTTCGAATTCATATTGTATCTGCATTCTTTTCTTGAACACGTGTAGCCATATGTACTGTAGGTCCTTCCTTCTTATAGGCTTTACAAGGTAATCACAAGCGCCGCATTCAACCCCTTTCATCACCTTGCTCGTTTCTTCATCTCTCGACATTACTAATTAATATATCATAAACAAACTGGATTAAAACTAACATTTATATACATACATGTAGAGAGGGAAAGAAGAAGAAGAAGACTCACGTATCACTGGAATTTCCAAGTTGAGACTAATATATTTAAGAAACTCGAAGCTATCCACGTCGCCCAGGTTCACATCAGTCATTACAATGTCAAACGTAAACCTCTCGTTTTTATTTCCAAGCATATAAATTGCCTCTGTCGCTGAGTTGCACGACGTTACTGAAACTCACAAAATCCATAAGTTAATTACACACACAACATCGAGAGACTCTCTCAACATAATTCAAAAGCAATTTATAAAACGCGTCTAAATTCTTAACCAAAACGTGTTCTAATGTAGATGAAAAGTCAAGGAAAAGTCCCCAGATTCTCGAATCAAAGGATTTCAAAGGCAGAACTTATATAAATTCATGTAAATTCAAAACAATAATAAATTTGCAATCACTAAAAGTTAAATGTCAATGTTTGAAATTTCAAGTTCATAATCGACAATGTTGCAAGGCATCTCACATTGTAATTTGCATGCATTAAAAATAACATAGAAAAAACAGAGAAATTGATTAATGTACCTTTATAGTCACACATTGTAAGCATCCTTTCAACACTCTTCAACTCCTGCATATCATCATCTACAACAAGGACACGAACATCCGCTGGACAAAATTCAAATGAACCCATCGATCAAAAACTGAATTTTCACTATTGAGTTCTCTGTATAATTTTCTAGCGATGAATTTAATTGAAAATACTTGTGAGAAAAGAAAGGAGAATGTATGAGAGTGAGTCTGATATTTATAAGTAGATGATTACGCGGTTACTAAATATCTATCTTATCTAATATCCTTGATTTTCATAACAGAATGGTGGACATATAAGGAAACAAGAGAGTTCGAGATTGCTTCTTTTTTTTCAAAAATAAAAATCACACGAGAGATTCACTGTAACAGAATCAAAAAATGGATAATGTAAAAAATAAAAAATATCATGAAGTGGGGATCAAGGCGACACCCTTATCTATTAATTATAGAGATAAGCCCTAAATCAACACGCGCTAGCTAATTTAACCCCAATCGGTCTTTACAAAAAAAACTGAATTTCAAAACACCAGAAATAAAAACTGTATTTCTCAACATTTATTGAACAGAGAGAGCTCACCTTGTAGTGATCTGATCACTACTGCTACTGTCATACATATTTTTATGGGTAATTTCTAATAAAATGAAGATATATGAATAAAAGAGAAAAGATAGAGAGATTGAAGGGGGAGGAGTTGCAGAGAAATAGAGAGAGACAGAGAATGCCGAGAACGGCGATAAGAGGAAGAAGACTGAAATTGTTTCTGCTTACCCATTTCTCTGCAGGATTCCCCTATTTAATCATAGGTGCAACAATACAAACACAAATGGGCTTAAACATAAGATAATAAGGTCCAACAGAAATATGAACTAAATTGGCTAGTCCCTTAATGAAAATAATAATTAACATAAGTCCAATTATATAACCCAACTCATGATCATGACAATACTCCCCCGTTTTTGAGATCCTTGTCCCCAAGGATCTAGGATGATGTTAAGCTAAAAAATGAAACAATAAAACGAAAATGGATGGGTTCAGCGGTAGAGAATTGTTTTTCTAGTGCCCTTTTTCGGTGACCCTCTCAACATCCTCTGGAAGATCTAAATAACCAGCTCCATAGTATACTTCAACATGACCACTTTGTTGTAATGCATCAAATTTCCAAAGAGGTTGATATTGTAATCAAGAGCCAATGCAACTAGCACACCGAACTCCCGCCAAAAAAGCATGACAAGAAACACATGGTACAATGCTCCAATGTGGCCCAATTGGACTTGCATATAGGTGGTGGATAAAGAAGTAAGTTGCTTGAAGAATATGCCAACTTAGTAATGGTGACTCCAAAGTGTTTTTTGGCTACACAATCAGCCATCCAAATTACAATGCCAAGATTTGACAATTCACCACCCATGCCCAATGGAAGTGCGAACCATGCCAATGTATACCCTATGGATTTCTCACTTAAGCAATCATCCCACCAAGCATCCCCAATGATAAGGGTATCGATAGTTCGAGCATTGCAAAGAACTACACTTGTAATACCGAGAGCCTCTCCAAAACTCCACAAAAAAACCGCAAGCGACCTAGTATCAATCATAATCCCCTCATTTTCTATCACAGAGCCCCTAAGCTCCAATTTGATTACAACCATAGAATTTCGCGAGACATCTCTCACTTTGAATGAGCCTTGTCCCCATGGCTCGAGAGTCGGATTTTCGCTGCCTATATTTTTTTAGTTGCCAACCGCATCCTATCATAATTAAGATAGTACACAAGGAAGAGTGATGAAACACCGTAAGCACTCACTTCAACATCTAACACGTCAACGAAAAAAATACCACATAACCAATTTCTCCATGCTTAATGACACCTCTATTTTTTTATTATAGAAACTTCTTCAATTGCCATTAAGAATGGCAAATCATTTTGTCTGTGAGGAGTTGATATGTAAGCATTAACCTCGTCCCTCAATGTCGCCCTTGAGAAACCTTTTTCTTGAGTCGGGATACCCAACACCAAATCGTAGATGAACTCTTCAAGTACCAACATAAATTGAAGTATGCATAATGCAACCATAGCTCCACCAAAAGACCGAAGGATACTTATCCTATATTGGAAAAATTGGTCATTAATACTCATAAAGCACTTTCGAAATTCTATCATCACCTAGCCCCGATTTTCAAAAAAAAAATCCATGCACAACCAATTTAGAAAATAAGAGCTCTAGTGAACCCATCACAATAACACCACCAAAGAAGAACAATCATATTCACATTTACGCTTTCCCCAAAGTCACAAAACAACTCAACATCCCAATATGTAATACCACCCCTGATATAATTATCCACATAATATGCATCAACTCCTTTACCACTATCACTATCAATAAGCATTTTTTAAATTCAACATCACAGGCATTTGCAATTTCTCATAGGCTCTTACTATTGAAATCATAGGGGGAGGCCAAAACTCATCACCGAAGAATTCATAAGAGGGAAGTAATTTTCTTACCTCTTGTTCCATTCCATCAATTTCAGGAACTCGTTTCCGGGCATTTGTACAGAATTTTTCCTAGCCTTCTTTACCAAAACTCTCACCATCTGTGGCATCTTTAACGGATGAGTATCAGCTAGACTGACGATTTGGTATTGCTCTGGAGCCTGTTTCTTCACACCCAAACCCATACTCTTCTTCACGGTATCCTTCAATGCCACACAACCCTCGATAGTATATCCAACCCAATTCCCATCCCCATTAACACTCCAATTAATCAAACCCATCGCTACTGAAGACGCCCAGTTGCTACAATTCCCTATTTCCTTCACACTCATGTAATTGAAAAACTCCTTTCCCACATCAGACATACGAATGATTCCATCAAAATTACTACTACAATTTTTCACATTATCACAACTATTATTTTCCACAATCCAAAATCTAGGATGAAACCCACCAAACATAGGAAATATGCATGACAAGAATAATCAGTTTATACAAGTTAAGTTAATTAAATTTATAAGTGTATATCTCATTTTTCTTGCACTTAACACTTATATATATACCTCCATTCATACATGGCCTACCAAATCGACTTATGTTTATGTTTTTAATGTAATGAGAAGTCAAAGGAAAAGTCTCGTACATATATTTCTAAAATACATTATGAGTGCACGGTGCACCCGAGTGCACATGAGACCAACTATTTTTCGAAACAATCTATTTGATTTTATTACAATAATTCAATGATAATTTTTTTAATAAGGTAAGGTGTAAATTCAACCAAAAAAAATATAAGCAAGTGAATTGAACTCATGACTTTTAATTATTGTGCTTGTCTATTGCATCAAACTTAACACCCTTCCAGTCTCACATAATAACGTAATGAGAAGTCAAGAAAAAGTCTCGTGCATATAATTTTACTATTAATTCAAATGCTCAAATTAAAGCATTTCAAATTGCATCTTATAAATTTTTAAAACAACTTATAAAATAATAAAATTTATAAGATATTTAAAATAAGCTTATCAAACGGACTTTTAATCGAAGAGTTGGTTAACGAACTAATATGCGTGACAAGAATAATAAATGTATACAAGTTAAGTTAATTAAATTTAAAGTTCGATGAGTAGGTTAATGGACAAATATGCATGACAAGAATAATCAGTTTATACAAGTTAAGTTAATTAAATTTAGAGTTTTTTGCACTTTTGGTCCCATGAACCACACCATGTTTTTCAATCTAGTCCTACTATCGATGAAACTAGTCCCACAAGAATTTTAATTTGCAAATATGGTCCCACAATTTACCAAGTTTGCACATTTGGTCCCAAAATTAAACGACTCTTGACGGCATCTCGTTAACCGAAAGCGGACACTTTCGTTAAACGATATAATTAATATGTGTTAAACATTAATCTGTCTTAACAAATTAATTGAGTTTTTTGTACTTTTGGTCTCATGAATCACGCCATGTTTTCAATCTAGTCCCACCACTGGCAGAACTAGTCCCACAAGAATTTTAATTTGCAAATGTGGTCCCACAATTTACCAAGTTTGCACATTTGATCCCAAAATTAAATGGCTCTTGACGGCATCTCGTTAACCGCGAAACGGAAACTGTCAAACGTATAATTTGTAGGTCCCGAACGGGTTTTGTGAGGGCAGAAGTCTAGAGGGGAGGGGTGAATAGACTTCTGAAAAACTTTTGTGCAGATCAGGTGTGATGGCAGTTAGCCTGATCAGAGTGCAAGTAAATCAGTTTGGACTGATATCTAACTTACTAATCGCCTGAAGGCAGATCAGTTCGGTATCTATCAGTTTAACTGATTGTGCGGAAGCTAAGTTTTACCCGTGTGAAAAACCAGTTTTAATAAGTCAGATTCCAAAGTCAGTCTTTCAACCAGTTGACTAAAGTGTCAAACTTGATCAGATCAGAAGCTTGGTGCTAGCTGATCTTAACTTAGAATATGTATGCAGCTTTAAATAGGTTGTGTGCGATTGTGTAAAACAGTTAATCAAAGCAGGTAATTGCACACAAGATTTATAGTGGTTCGGACAAACCAGTCCTACGTCCACTCTTCCCTATCACAAGGGGCACCAACTAAACCAACTGGACTTAGATTTTTGTGTTAGTCCAACACAGTACACCAACAGATATTTAAATAGTTCTCACTCAACCGATCCCAGAAATCAGAACTAGAAACCCTAGTCTGAAATCTTGCTAAACAACTTAACCTAACTTTAGGTTTGGGTAAGATTGTTTTGGTTCCAACTTTGAAATCTTTTCTAGTTTTTAAGTAGCCTATCAGCTAGATGAAAAGATTTATGTGCTAAGAACTTATGGGATGAACACTTAAAAAATAATCTTCAAGTTTGTGTTCTTCGTGCGGAAATCTGATTATAGCTTGAGCTTCTTGATAGTTTCCGTGTCTTCACTCTGAAGTGTAATCCCATATATATAGACCTCGAAATCAAAGAGCCGTTGGAGAGCAATTTGAATTTCAGGCTATATTTGGTAGACTTGCAGGATTGATGTGACGTGCTTCAGGAACGGCATGGCCGAAAGCGTGAATAGTGTCTTTTATAGCCGTTAGAGAAAGCAGCACCAAATCCCGTAATTGTCGGCTCCGATCATACGTGTCTTGTCCTTATTGGTTAACAGAAGCACTTTTCAGTGTTGTTCTACCAACTAAGGTTGACATTCTTCTTGTTCAGATCATCGACGTATGATTTGGTGAAACATCAGTTTTCACCTGGTGAGCTGACCTGATCAGTCAAAACTGATCAGTCTACCTGATAGAGTCTTCTGGTGCCAGTTGTCTTAGCTTCAACTAGCAGACTCGGCTGATGTAGGTCTTCTGATCTGATCTTCTGGAAGTCATCTGATCTTCAGTTCTTCTGAATTTGAGCTTCATGACTTCAGCTGAGATATCTTACTTTATCAGATCGATCTGATCTTCTGTCCTTCTCTTGTCTTCTGGCCTGTCGGATATCAGCTGTTCTTCAGAACGGACCTATACATATTGAGGTTCCCCCTCAATATGTGACCTATCTTCTACATCAGTTGTTCTATACAATAATTATCAACTGGTATCCTATAACTGGTAATAAAAACATCAGTCAGCTAACAGGTCTGACTGGTCCTATTACATGTGTTTTAGAACTTTCATCAAAACTCTAAATTTCCCAACAATTTTCCCCTTTTTGATGAAACCAAAACACTTGAGAAACCAAGCACAGTTGATAAGTATAAAACAATAAAGAGCACATAATCAGAAGACAATGAGATTTTGTCTTAGGATCAGAAAATAAACTTTTCTTTCATTATATTTGTCGATTACATATTACATCAGAAAAGTTGAGTTTAAAAAAAAAAACAGCTGATCCTAAGTAGTCTTCTGATTCTTCAGTCTCTTGGCTTGTATCCTTCTGGCATTTCTCTTTGATCTTGAGGGATGTTGAAAATCCGGTATAGTTTCCATTTGACATCATTGATCTGCTGAGGATCAGTTATGCGCGCTTTGCTCAGGATGTCAAAATAGAACCTTTGAAATGTCAGTCTGTCAAATGAGCCATCTGCCTTCTTCGAGTAATCCAACACATCATACTCTTGGCGAGATATTTTTACATTGATTATTTTGGCCTCATTTTCCAGATACTTCAGAAAATCTGGATATTTGTTTTCCAACCAGTTGAGGAATTCTGCATCAGGAGATTCTTCTTGTGGAACAAGATCTAGAACAAAGGCATCCAGAAGCCATTCACTTCTGATCTTATTCCATTCCTCAAACCTATCCGCGTGTCAAAGCTAGGTTTTTGAATGATCTCATCAACTCTTGCTGGCAGCTGAGGTTCTGGTCCAGATTTTCCAACTTTTCCTTTCTTCGCCCTCGATCTGTATTTCTTCTTCAGATCTTCTGCCTCTGCCAATTTTTCTGCCCTTCTTTCTTCTTCACTTATTCGGGCTTCTTCAGCAATCTGCTCTTTGGACAGTTTCTCAGCCAATTTCTTATCGGCTTTGTCTCAAGTTTGTCTTTCTTGTGACTTTCTTAGTTTGAGTGGTGGTACAAGTTGTGATGTCCCAAAGACCAAGTAGCCTACCTTTCTTGCCTTTGACTTTTCCATCTTTTTAGAAATTTCGTTAGCAAAAAGATCCAGATGGTCTAGTCTTTGTCTATAGGATTCAACTATCTGAATCAGGTCTTCTGTTGTTCTGATAGTGTCAGTTGGTTTCTCAATCTGTCCTTCCCCCTTTTTGGTTTGATCAAAAAGAGCGTTGAGGGGGAAGTCGAGATCCAAAGTCGACCGATATCTCCTTGTCGAGATCTTCAACAGATAAATGTTGAGCTTGAGCGATTAGACTTTGAATCTTGAGATCATTTCGATCTTGGCAGATTCCATGGCGAGATAGAGGGTAAGAATTAGTTTGTCAAGTTTCTCTTCAGTCATTTCTAGCTTTTCAGTGAGCATCAGAAAAGAAACTTGTTGTTGATCAACCTGAACTAGCTTGTCATCAACTGACTTTTTAAACTCAGCAGTCAGGTTGGTCACAGTTTGAGAGAACTGATCTTTGATTGCCTCAATCTGGGAAATAGCCAATTCCCGTTGATCCGTTATTTCTTTGAGGCCAATCGCCTCGATCGATTATTGTGTTCTTAAGTTGATTAGCCAACACTCCCTCAACTTCTTCTTTTCGGAGATCTTTGAAACATGATCGATCTCCCGAAGTTGATCGTGATGATGTGAGTTGTAGGAATGTTTTTGCGTCACCGATCTCTTTTCGGTTGTTTGCGCCTCCAGTGGTTGGTCATGAACTGCAGCACCAGTTCCACTATCATCGGCAGCTCCCACATCCTTCATAGGAACATCTGCTTCAGGAGCTTCTTCAGCAGGCTCCAGTTCACCTTGTTCAGTCAACCCCAGCTTCCTGTGGATCAGAGCTTTGATTGATTCAAAAGTTATTATCACCTCGGTGGTGATCTACTTGAGCGATTTTCTTCATATCGAAATCAAAATCTGCGAATTCATCAAAGACCTCCCCATCTGTTCTATAATCATCATAAAATCTGAGAAGCTCTTTAACCGGAGATCTTTCCAGGTGAGGATCTCCATAACTTCCTCTCTAATAACAGGATGGGCTACCAGCTCTGGATACATCTCATCAATATCTCGTTCAATTTGCATTACGACCATTTTCGGTGATGGTCTTGGATGATCTGGACTCAGGAATTATTTGTTCAGATCGACCAGATTCCGGTTGATGAGATGTAGAGGGTTCTGGTGGTGTCTGAGTAGGCGGAAGTTGGCTGATTGGTTGAACCTGCAGAGGTTCTGTTGTCGAAGCAATTACGTCCGGCTCTGCAGCAGGTGATCTTTCTGGTTTGCGAACTGATGAACTGTCAGGATCGCGGGCAGGTGGAAGAGAATGAGAAATATGCTTTCGGCAGCGGAAGTCTGGCGGTGAATCGGCTTTCGAGATTGAGGAGAATGAGATCGTTAAAATCTCTTGCTCTTCCCTCAGAATGTTCTGGCGAGCTCTTAAATTGAGAAGCTTTGTCTCATCGATTTTTTTTTGGTGATTTACATGGCTCATCGAGTTGCTCTGGCACTCCTTTTTCATCGACTCGTCTTCGAAAAAATTCATGGAGGCTGTTTTGCCTTCTTGACCTCTTCTCCCCGAGCCTTCACCCGTTTTTCTCTTTTTTTTTTTTGGGGAGCATCTGGTGTAGGCGTGCATGGTTGCCTCTTTGGTTTTTCCTTTCTTCACCTTTGGAGGGGTGGGCCGCATATCATCATCAGGTGGCCCATATATGGCTGAAGTGGTTGTGAGGAAGGCCTTGTAGGACTTCAGTCCATTCTGATCCCATTCGGCATTTGGCATTTTGTCCTTCAGAATAACTGCAACCTTGTTGAGATTGTTGATCCTCTTCTTCAGATAGACCTGCCTACGTTCATTAACTCCAAATTTTTCATGTTCTTGGAGCAGAATGGCCTTCAGGAAGCCATGCCAATTGATATTCTTGGCTTCATCGATTATCGCAAATATGTCTTTGTACAATTTTACTGGATGTTAGAGCATCTGGGCTGAACGAAATACCCATGATTGTTTTTGACAGTATGTCAAACAACAGTCGGTATTTCCTTTTTAACATAGGTCTGACAAAACCTGCGGTCTGATGTTTTTCCCATACCGTGAGTGGCCATCTACAACAAGATAGACTCGATTAAAATTGTGCATAATCATAACGATATCATATATTGATTATCAGACCTATTCTCAGGCCTAGTAATCGATAAACACATACGGATACCAAGAAAAGATAAGGCATATCGCAGAATAACATATAGACATAATCTATGATCAATGGATTTTAGAAAAGAAATTCATCAAATAACCGTAAATTATCGATTACATTTTTTAAAAGATAAGTTTGAATCGCAAGAAAACACTTTGAATCGCAGAAAAAGGTAATTTTGAGTTTTCGGAGAATAAATCGCAAGAATTTTGAGAAGAAGAAAACTCTGGTAGGGTTTTGATGAAACTTATAGGGTGGAGGAGGGAAAAACGAGATTAGAAGATCAACCGTTTGAAAAGGTTAAACGATCCAGATTGAGCGGTTTTGATCGTGTGGTCAGGAAAAGCACGTACGATTGCCTTTTGGATTTAAAAGCACATTTTGTGGCAATTAATACAAGTACCCCACGTCCGCATTAAATATTTTTGCGAAAATACGTCCACAAAAAGTAGTGTGTACAAGAAAAAAGCAAATATTATCGATATAAAATCGATATAAGTAAGCAGTAAACAAGGAAATAGAAAAGCGTATCTGGTTGACTGATATTGTAATCAGTCAATACCACTCGTAGATGTTGATTCCACTTGTTGACCTTAGTTTTCTGCCTAATCCTTATAATTTCCCAACTGTCCTTTTCAACTGATCCGCTTCACTTTAAGGCCCGGTTTTCCTTTTTCGATCTTCCCTGGTCGGGTTGAAGTTCCCCATTCAACCTGTTATTTCGATTTCTTATTGATGATATATCGATTTGTTGAGGTATCATACTCAACCGATCTTCCTCATCGATCGATCTCTTATCTAATCGATTTCAGTTGACCTAATCTGATTCTACTCAGACCAAGCCAATTCTTGGGATAAGTGTTACCGCCAAAACTTAGTTCTTGAAGAATTGAATAGTAGTCTCGATTCCCTAAGTCGGCACGATTTGACATGTGTAATAGTAGTCTGGATACTTCGTAATGTCAAATCACCATAAATTTATCCAATTATCAGTCGCGTGTTTCCTACACGCTGTCCTTGTGATGCAGATTTCTCTAAAAGGCTTTGAGAAATCAAATTTGCATTTTCACCCTTGCTTGGCCTCTATAAATTGGACCAATGATTTACACAACATAATCCATTCACCATACTTATCTTCTTTGTAAAATCATGCATTCTGGTGAACCCTTATTTCCGGTGAAACTTCCGGCAAAAACCGTTACCCCTTTTTCAATGATTTCAGCTTCTCAAATCAACCCCTGTGTGTCCTTTATTATCAAGTTTTAAATGCGTCATCAAAGATTACACATACAATTGTTGCAAAACTTCTCTACCACCAAGGCGGCGGATCTGCTATCGCAACTGAGAAGACACTTCTCCTAACCGTATGCACCTTGTGTGTCTATCGAGATGACGGAATTAGCATCAACAGACTCAGTCTGATATAAAACATGAGTTTGATATACGGTCTTGATCAGACAACAACTGATCTTCGTATATCAACTCTATTTTTGCATGTGACACATGTGCCCATATGATCTTTGTATCACTTTCTTGGAACTTGTGTCCCATTTAACAGCTGGAGAGCCCATTGATTTCAGGTCTAAGGGCTCCTGGCTTAGAAATCGTTTCAACGCCGCTCTCGCTCCTAACTCTGAAGCTCTGAGGGTGGCTTTTAGGATTATTTCAAAGCCTTGTTAAGTGGGGGAAAATGAGAGCATCAGATCTTAAAATCTCTCTCTCCCCCCCTCTTCTAGGGTTAGGTTTAGGGTTTAGGGTTTATGGCTTATGTACTGACCTCCGGGTCCTTTTGTACTTGTAACTTGTAATGTAAATCTGACCTTCGGGTCTTTATCAATGAAAATTTCTATTATTCCATTGTTGTGTAACTTTCCTGTTTTCTTATGCGATGTAAGCTTTAATCTTGTGAAAGTTGCTTGTTGAATATCAGCTTAATCGACTTATAAAGAATGAAATAACCAAACTGATTTAATCAGATAATCATTTAATCGATCGATTCCTTTAATCGATAATCCAGAAATCGATCGCCTTCTCATATCGGTTCCTTGATCGATCTTACGATCGATTGAGATACCAAACTCAATCGATTCCTCTTAACTTTGGTTAGTCTCTTAACCACCGGTTTACGAGATTAGTCCATCAAACATTTTAGGTGCTTTTTCTCCAAGATCCGAAGCCCTAGCTCATTGCATAATTCTCTCGAATCGATCTCGGCTAGTGGCTTGGTTAGAATATCGACTTTACGTATATCGGTATGAATCTTTTCCATTATGATATTCTTCTTTTCAACATGATCTCTTATAAAATGGTGTCGGCGTCCACATGCTTGCATCTTGTATGTAGAACGAGATTACGAGTGATTGCAATAAGACTATTACTATCACGTAATATAGGTACATTCTTAGCTACAATGTTATAATCCCTTAGGCTGGCGATCGAGCGGGAGCGGTTGGGGAGCAAATGACTTCCTCAGAGCCATATATTCTCGCCCGGTAGTAGATGTCTGAACCGATGTCCGCTTCTTTGAAAACCACGAGATCAATTTACTTCCTAAAAACTGGACATGTTCCTGAGGTTGACTTCCTGTCTATCTTGCAACCTCCATAATCATAATCAGAATACCCACTAAGCTCTAGATTATCATCTGATGGGTAAAATAAACCAAGGTTTACTGTCCCCTTCAGATACTTAAGAATCCGCTTAGCTGCTTCTAGGTGGCTTTGCATTGGATTTGCCTGAAATCTGGCACATACACCTCTTTGCAAAAAGTGATATCTCGGTCTGGCTTTGGCGGTCGGTATAGTAGAGATCCAATGAGAGCCCTATACTCTTTCTGATTGGTTTTCTGACCATCCTCATCTGGATCCATCTTGAATCCAGACATCATAGGAATTTTGGCTTCCTTACAATTTTGAACTCCAAACTTAGCCAATAAACTCCTAGTGTACTTTGTCTGGTAGATGAATATCCCTTCTGTACTTTGTTTAACTTGTAGACCCAGAAAGTAACTCATCTGACCCATCATGGACATCTCGAACTTCCCTTGCATCAGCTTGCTGAATCTTTCACATAGACTCTTGTTGGGAGATCCGAAGATGATGTCGTCCACGTAAATCTGAACCATCAGAATATCTTCTCCATCTTCTATTCTGAATAAGGTTCTATCCACTGTTCCTTTAGTGAACCCACTGTCTATCAAGAACTGAGAGAGTGTATCATACCAAGCTCGAGGAGCTTGTTTGCACTCATAAAGAGCTTTTCTTAAACGGTACACTTGGTTGCCCTTTTTCAAAGCACCTCGGAGGTTGTTCGACATAAACTTCCTCTGCTAGTACCCCGTTTAAGAATGCACTCTTTACGTCCATCTGATACTCTGTGAACCCTCTCGTGGGAAGCATATGCCGAAAATTGACCGAATGGCTTTTAGGCGGCGGCGATCGGTGCAAAGGTCTCATCATAATCAATTCCTTCTGATTGTGAATACCCCTTAGCAACAAGTCTTGCCTTATTCCTGGTTATGACATTTTTCTCATCTCTCTTGTTCTTGAAAACCCACTTTGTGCCAATTACGTCTTGATGAGTTGGTTACGTCCACCGGTTCCCAAACTTGATTTCTCTCGAATCGGTGCTCGGCTCCTCCTCGCATGGCTAGAATCCGACTTGCGTCTTGTAGAGCTTCCTCTCGTTGTTGGTTCCTTCATAGATGGATAACAACAATACATGGCACTTTCACCAATCGATGTCTAGTTTTAACTCTATCGGATGGGTCTCCGATGATCGGTCGGTTGGATGACCGGTTATCCGTGTCCTTCGCTACGATTTGCGTCGGTTTGGAGAACATCATCCATTTCTGATAGTAATTCATTACTAGCGATTGGGAGTGGTGCAGAGTTATGATCCACTTGATAAGAACATGTCTCAGCTGATGTTGGACTCATCATGTCTTCGATGTCCGTTAGTGGGAACTTCAGATGTTCCCCCGAACCGGATGGTTCGGTTGATCTTTATCTCAAATTGTACCGAACTTCTTCATCGACGTTTTTTTCGTACCTTAGGATCCGATTGACTGGTGAATCAGCTAGATCTGGAATGTATCTTTTATTCGAGTTCGATCCTTTTTCTTTGATCGTTAGCTGATCCATTTTCTGAACATCAGGTACTGGTTGATCTGGTACTTCTTGTTCTGAGGCAGATTTCTCTTGTTCATAAGATGTTTCATCAAGGACTACATGGGGTGTTTCTTCCACAACTAGGGTTCGCCTGTTGTAAACCCTGAAAGCCTTGCTAGATGGGGAATATCCTAAGAATATACCCTCATCTGACTTGGCTTCAAAGGTCTTCAACTGACTCTTCCCATTGTTGTGTATGAAACACTTACACCCAAAAACATGGAAGTAAGAAACACGAGGTTTTCTGCCCTTCCACAGTTCATAGGGTGTTTTGTAGTGAGCCTTAGTCAGAAGACATCTGTTCTGAGTATGACATGCAGTATTGATAGCTTCTGCCCAGAAACGGCTTGGTATTGCATGTTCAGCTAACATCGTGCGAGCAGCTTCTTTGAGTGTTCTGTTTCTCCGTTCTGCTACTCCATTCTGTTGTGGCGTTCTTGCAGCTGATGTCTCATGTTGTATACCAAACTTAGAGCAAAAATCAGTAATAAAAGAGTTCAGAAATTATGTACATTTATTTGATCTGATTTTTACTACACTGACACCCTTTTCATTTTGTAATCTTTTGAGCAGCTCGGGTATCTTTGTTGTCGTCTCATTCTTCTTATGTAAGAATATAACCCAGGTAAACTTGGAATAGTCATCCACGATTACCAGAGTATATTTGCGTCCGCTGAGACTGACTGGTGTAACTGGTCTAAATAGATCCATATGAAGCAGCTGCAATACTCTGCTGGATGCCGGTCCAGGGATTCCCTTGAATGAAGCTTTGACCTGTTTTCCCTTCTGACATGCGACACATGTCTGATCCTTAGAAAATACTTCATTCGGAAGTCCTTCCACTAAAGACATCCTTGCTATCTTATTAAGAGTTTTAAAGTTCAGATGACTCATTCTCTTGTGCCAGAGCCAACTGCTACTTTTGGAACTCTTAACAATCAGGCATGCATTTCTTGGGCAACTGTTCCAATCTACTGTGTAGATTGTCCCTTTCCTTGAACCAGTTAGCAAGATCTGTTGAGTGGCTCAATTTTTTATAGTGCATTGATCAGTCGAGAACTCAACACTGAATCCGTTGTCGCAGAATTGTGAAACCGATAACAGGTTATGCTTTAGACCTTCGACATACGAGACTCCAGTGACTTGTACATCATCATTCTCTAAGGTTCCGAATCCTTTGGTAAAACCAAAGTTATCATCACCGAAGAGTACACGCGGGCCCTTTTGTTCTATGTAGGAGCTAAGGAGATGTTTGCTTCCAGTCATGTGCCTTGAGCATCCACTATCGATGTACCAGATAGTTGCTTGTACACCTCCTTTGTTGGCCAAACCCACGCGAACCTGCAATCAAATCAGGCTTTAGGTACCCCTTTTGGATTGGGTCCTGAGGGGTTAGGATTGGTTTTGGGGATCCATACAAACAGGGCACTTCTATTGAGATCAGTTAGATCAGAAGGCCTGATTTGTCTCCCATACCTATCAACATAATCATACGTCTCTTTATATTCTTTCTGATTAGTATGATTATTAGTGTGAACCTTGGGTGACTTAGAAGACTTGGGATTTATCTTTGTTGTTTGTCTTCTTTTCATCCAGTGTGGCTCAGGTGCAGCAGCCCTAGGTTTCTGATTATAGGGGTAGGTACGACTGCTACCATCAAAAGATTCATATCTTTTTGGCATAGGTGGTTTTTGCAGTTTACCTATAGCTTGCTTATTCGGCAGCTGACCTTGATTGGATCTCAGATTAGACTTCCCTTTTACAGGTTGTCTTTTATGATACCTAATCTGTTGATCAGGTTGAGGTCTCTTCAGAAGAACTGGGTTCTTCTGTTGATTCCTCGGCTGATGCTTTACCAGTTGGGGTCCATTTCTGTTCCCCTTCTGATTAGGCACCTGCCTTACTTGCTCAACAGGTCATTTTCCCTTACCAGATACAAGTTTAGCTTTTAGTGTATCTTTGTCAGAAACTTGTTTGATTACACCTTTTTGAAGTGAATCAAACTGGGCTTTTGAGGATGTGGAAGGGTTCTCATACCCAAGTCACTTTTTGTTAATCTTTGTTCGAAAATAGGCGTTCATATCTTGAACGGTTTTAGATGACTTTGTGAAAACCTCTATTTTCTTGCGCAAACTATCCTCAGAAGATTTTAGACTCTCATGTAGTCGGAATAGCTCATCAAATTTAGCTTGAAGGATTTTGAAGTCATCAGCTTGCTGTTTGTTGATTGCTAGCTGATCTTTGATCTGCTTCTCCTGATCAGAAGATTTAACTTTCAAAATGTTAAGTTCCTCAGTTACCTTCTGAGCAGTTTCAGCTGATTTCAGTTCAGTAGTTTTACTGAGAGCGTTCTCTTCAACAAGATGATTATTTTTGATCCTTAGCTTGTCATTCTCAGCTTCCACTATATCATAAGTGTCTACTGCATTAGAGAGATCATCAAGCAATTGCTCAGAGTAGAGCTGCAGGTCAATCTCTCTAGCAGGTGTGCTAATAATAGCAGGTGTGAAAGCAGACAAAGCAGAAGGTTTGGAGGTTACCTCAGATTGGTCCTCCTTGGTCATCAGGCAGATTTCATCGTCATCTGAAGAGAATATCAGATCTTCATTCTCATAGAAGTCAACAGCACTGCTTATTAGACAGAAGTCTTCTACAGATGAGTACCCAGAATCTTCAGAGGGCAGATAGGAATCATCAATTCCAGATGTGTCAGCGACCATGGCTTTTCTGTCCCTATAACGTTGCTCTCTTCTGTTCCGCTTTTCTTTCCTTTCTTTTGGCGTCAGGTCTGCGCAGTCTGCGCTGTAGTGACCTGGTTTCTCACAGTTGAAACACGCTCCATGATCCACGGAACCTTTTCTTCCAGGTGAGTCATTCCGTCTGTAGGATCTATCAGGTGACTTCCCTTTCTGATAGTAATCTGAACTCCTTCTGTCAAATCTGTTATCTCTTCTCTCATCAGTCAAATTATCTCTTTTCTTTTCTTCTCTGTGATCTCTTCGATCATCAGATCTGGTTCTTTCTGGAGATCTGTCAGCTGATCTCCTATCTCTTCCTCGGCTATGTTGATAATCTTTATAGAATCTGCGATACTTACCAAGTTGAGTATTTGATCTTTCAAGTTTCCTGGTAAGCAGAGTGATCTGTTCTGCCTGACTTATTATGTTTCCAACAGGTTCAGTGGCCTTCGATCTGCTGCTGGTTGCTTTAAACGCAACTGATTTAGACGTTGAGGCTTCAGCAGGCGTCTCGTCTTCATCTGCTTGTCCTCTTTCGATTAAGTCAAACTCGTGAGCTTTAAGGCTTAGGAACAAGCTACTCGGCTTCATTTTTGAAATGTCTTGGCAATCCTTGATTACCGTGACTTTCATGTCCCATTTCTTGGTGAGAGATCTTAAGATCTTGTAGTTGATATCTTTGTCTAACATCTCTCTACCAAGTTCTCGTAGCTTATTTACTGACATAGTAATCCTTCCATCGAGCTCGTTGATGGTCTCGTTGGGCAGCATCTTCAGTTTTTCGAACTTCACCAGTTCGGCTTGTAGTCGGCTGTCTTTGATCTGATCATTTCCTTCGCATATCTCAGCTAGAGTATCCCACATTGCTTTCGCAGTTTTGAGATATTTTATCTTCTCCTTGGTGACTTTATCCATCGTCTTCATGATTATATGCCTGGCGATTGTATCTAGAGTATACAGCTTTCTTTCCTCTGCATCCATCAAGGCTGGGCTTTTTCGCACAAGACTTCCCGTGGCAAAGTCTGGATCTCCTCCAACTGCAGGGTTGTCGTGATATATGATGATGGGTCCTCTTTCAATGACTTCCATCATTCTGCCACTTATCGATCCTAGATGGTTGCACATATATATGGCCCAATCTGCATACTCATCAATTGAGAACTTTGGCAAATCATGATACATACCAGAGGTATTATCCATGCTGAGTGATTTGGAAAAACGAATGAGTTTTAAAAACGGTTTTTCAAGATCTGTTCAAATGACCACAAAGATTCTTCCTCAAAAATCGATGATACTCAAAGCTAGTGGTCTGTAGAACCACTGCTCTGATACCACTTGTAGGTCCCGAACGGGTTTTGTGAGGGCAGGAGTCTAGAGGGGAGGGGTGAATAAACTTCTGAAAAACTTTTGTGCAGATCAGGTGTGATGGCAGTTAGCCTGATCAGAGTGCAAGTGAATCAGTTTGGACTGATATCTAACTTACTAATCGCCTGAAGGCAGATCAATTCGGTATCTATCAGTTTAACTGATTGTGCGGAAGCTATGTTTTACCCGTGTGAAAAACCAGTTTTAATAAGTCAGATTCCAAAGTCAGTCTTTCAACCAGTTGACTAAAGTGTCAAACTTGATCAGATCAGAAGCTTGGTGCTAGTTGATCTTAACTTAGAATATGTATGCAACTTTAAATAGGTTGTGTGCGATTGTGTAAAACAGTTAATCAAAGCAGGTAAGTGCACACAAGATTTATAGTGGTTCGGACAAACCAGTCCTACGTCCACTCTTCCCTATCACAAGGGGCACCAACTAAACCAACTGGACTTAGATTTTTGTGTTAGTCCAACACAAGACACCAACAGATATTTAAAGAGTTCTCACTCAACCGATCCTTAAATCGTAACTAGAAACCCTAGTCCGAAATCTTGCTAAACAACTTAACCTAACTTTAGGTTTGGGTAAGATTGTTTTGGTTCCAACTTTGAAATCTTTTCTAGTTTTTAAGTAGCCTATCAGCTAGATGAAAAGATTTATGTGCTAAGAACTTATGGGATGAACACTTAAAAAATAATCTTCAAGTTCGTGTTCTTCGTATGGAAATCGATTATAGCTTGAGCTTCTTGATAGTTTCCGTGTCTTCACTCTCAAGTATAATCCCATATATATAGACCTCGAAATCAAAGAGCCGTTGGAGAGCAATTTGAATTTCGTGCTATATTTGGTAGACTTCTTGAGATTGATGTGGCGTCTTCAGAATGGCATGGCCGAAAAAGTCGTGAATAGTGTCTTTTATAGCCGTTAGAAAGCGGCACCAAATCCGTAATTGTCGGGCTCCGATCATACGTGTCTTGTCCTTATTGGTTAATGAAGCACTTTTTCGGTGTTGTTCTACCAACTAAGGTTGACATTCTTCTTGTTCGGATCATCGACGTATGATTTGGTGAAACATCGATTTTTCACGGTGGTGACTTTGATCGATCAAAAAACCCGATCGATCTACTGATAGAGTCTTACGGTGCCGTTGTCTTAGCTTCAACTAGCGGACTCTTACCGATGTAGGTCTTCGTCCGATCTTCCGAAGTCATCGATCTTGATTCTTGAATTTGAGCTTCATGACTTCAAATTGAGATATCTTACTTTATCAGATCGATCTGATCTTCTGTCCTTCTCTTGTCTTCTGGCCTGTCGGATATCAGTTGTTCTTCAGATCTTCAGAACGGACCTATACATATTGAGGTTCCCCCTCAATATGTGACCTATCTTCTACATCAGTTGTTCTATACAATAATTATCAACTGGTATCCTATAACTGGTAATAAAAACATCAGTCAGCTAACAGGTCTGACTGATCCTATTATATGTGTTTTAGAACTTTCATCAAAAATCTAAATTTCCCAACATAATTAATACTCCCTCCGTCCCAATTTTTAAGAAACTCTTTTCATTTTTTTTTTAAAAAAAATTGTCTCAATCTTTAAGGAACATTTCTTAAAATGGATATACTCATTTTATCACTTTATCACATAAAATACTACTCCCTATGTCCTAACTTTGATTGTCCACTTTCGGTAGATAGTCGTCCTGATTTTGTTTGGTCATTCCTAAAAAGGAAATAAAACAACTTTCAATTCTATTTAATATTATTATTCCCTCCACCAAATCCACTTTACACCATTTATTCTCTCCACTAAATCCACTTTACACTATTTAATATTATTTATCTCCTACTTTTTTTAATCTCCGTGTCTACAGTATTTGTCTATTTGGCCAATCAAAATTAGGATGGAGGGAGTAATAACCAACTCTTATTACCCCCAACGACCCATCACTTTATCACATAAAATACTATGAGTACCAAAATAGGACTCACATTAAGATGCAAGAAACTAACCAAACCGATATAGGGTTTTAGATGCAAGAATGATAAGTAGTATAATAAAAATCAAAAAAAAATCACTCATTTATTATGTTTTATCTATTTAGCGGATGTGAAAAACTAGGTTTTGGGAAAAAAAAAATTGGGAAACACTTGATTTTCCCACCAATTTTTATCAAATTTGAATTCAATGGGACTAAAAAGTGAAAGTATATTGGCGCCAAAAAACGTGATTATTAGAAAATTGGCGCCAAAAGAAATGGAGGGAAGAATTTTGGGTTTTTGGAACCTATGGGACCATATGTGCAAGTGGGCTCAGGTAAGTTAATTGGTTAATTTTGTGTTAATTATGTTTCATAACTTATGGGACTAAAAATGCAAGTGATTAAAAGGTGATTAAGCCTTAATTGCGAATTAATTATGTCCCATAACTTATGGAACCACATTTGCAAGTCGATTTAACGGTTTCCGTCACGGTGGGACCACATTTGCAAATTAAAATTCTTATGGGACTAGTTCTGTCAGTAGTGGGACTAGATTGAAAACATGGTGTGGTTCATGGGACCAAAAGTGCAAAAAACTCATTAAATTTATAAGTGTTGATGGTCCAGGTGGGAAAACCCATTTTGCGGGTGCGGAATCAAACATTTCGTGCGATGCATATAAAAACAGGGGTGAGGGAATGGTGATTCCAGATTTTTGCGTTTTAAGCTCATGTGTTGTGTTTTGCTTATAATCGAATGCATATGACAATATAAGAACATAAAGCAGTAAACAACACAACAAAGTATAGTGGTTCGGAGACTCAAGCTCCTACATCCACTCTCCCTGTTCCTAGGGAAATTCCTTCAACTGGACTTATCACCCTCTCGGGTTTGCCTCTAGACATTTAATGAGCTCTCACTCAAACGGGACTTATCACCCTCACTCGGGATTGCCTACAGATGTTTACCGAGTTCATACTCCAAAGGGACTTATCACCCTCACTCGAGATTGCCTACCCTCCCTTTCGGAATTGCTAGATGTTTACCGAGTTCACACTCACCTACCAACTTAACCGACTGATTTGGGTAAGGTTTGTTTGGTTTCCAACTAGGTTGAGATTTTCCCTTACATTTGTTTAGCCTCAATGCTAAGGATGGGAAAATCTCTCTAAGCTTAGGATATTACATTTGTGCTTAGATCTAGGGTAGAACACTCTTTGAATATATGCGTGTATTTCTAGACTTGTGTTTTATGGTGGGAATGCTTGACTATAAGGCTCTTGGCTCTGTAGCATCTTTTGCATATTCTCCACACCGAATTATGAAGGAAGAACTTGTATTTATAGTGTGGATTTGAATGTTACCGTTGGAAGGAGTCACATTCAAATCCATACTATTCTATAAACTTCTTCTGCGGCTTTTCCAGTTGGTTTCTTCCTCTCATTGGTCCACGTCAGCTGAATCTAACATATATATTCTTCAGGATCTTCTGAGTCTTCAGGTTCTTGATTCAGCAGACTTCTCTTGGCCGGACCTTATGCGTCGGGTGTCTTGACACTCGGTTCGGCTTCTTGACTTCGAACAATCGACCCTCGGTCACTAAGCACTCGAGCTAACCGATCATCGCCAGCGTTCGATTCTCGGTGAATATGACTTCAATGACTTCTCTTGATGACTTCTTTCTGATCTGGTATCTTGATTTACGGTTTTCGATATCGATTTCTTCTACTTTGATCGATCGGCTCACATGATCGGATCGATATAGCATCAGTCGACATATCGGTTTATCTGCATCGGACTAGTACATCGAGGTTAGCATATTAGGTTAGCATATCAGTTTAGAACATCTGATCTCAATCACGTCTGATCTTGATCATCTGCTCATCTTTATATCTGATCTCGATCACGTCGATCTCGTCAGTCTCATCTGCTCCTCTTCCGATCTTACGGTCGGTTTCTTTTTGATCGGCTTATGCGCTCTTACGATCACCGGATCAACTCAAATGCATTCTTCCGATCATCGATCGTCTGCATTACAGTCATCGATCGGGTCATCTGGTCATCGATCTTCCGATCGGTGGCTTAGCTTTTCTTCTCTTACGATTTTGCCCAACTCATCGGTTAACTCCGGAACTCATCTTACTCATCGATCTCGATCGGTCTAAATCTCTGACCTCGTCGATCTCGATCATCTACGTCGGGTTTAAGTGAGTTCCCCTTAATTTGTTCTCTCGTTCCCCCTCAACTTGTTATCTGTAAATCAGCTTCAACAACACAAGTTGATAATGTTTTGGCATAATTCATCAAAAGTAAAATATCCCAACAGTGGGAATGCTTGACTATAAGGCTCTTGGCTCTGTAGCATCTTTTGCATATTCTCCACACCGAATTATGAAGGAAGAACTTGTATTTATAGTGTGCATTTGAATGTTACCGTTGGAAGGAGTCACATTCAAATCCATACTATTCTGTAGCTTCTTGCAGCTTTTCCAGGCTGGTTTTCTTCCTCTCATTGGTCCACGTCAAATTTGAATCTAACGGGATATATTCTTGAGATCTTCCGAGTCTTGAGTTCTTGATTCAAAGAGACTTCTCTTGATGGACCTTGTATGATCGAAAAATCTTGACACCCGGTTAAACTTCTTCCCGACTTTAGACAATCGACCCTCGTGTCACTAAAGACTTCAGCTAACCGATCATCGCTGATGTTCGATTCTCAATGAATATGACTTCAGATGACTTCTCTTCTGATGACTTCGTTCCTCGATCCGGTATCTGATTTACGGTTTTTCGATATCGATTTCTTCTACTTTGATCGATCGGCTCACATGATCGGTCGATTATAGCATCAGGTCAGCATATCAGTTTATCTGCATCAGACTAGTACATCGGGTTAACATATTAGGTTAGCATATCAGTTTAGAACATCTGATCTCAATCACGTCTGATCTTGATCATCTGCTCATCTTCATATCTGATCTCGATCACGTCGATCTCGTCGATCTCATCCGCTCCTCTTACGATCGCAACCTTCTCTTACGATCTTACGGTCGGTTTCTTTTTGATCGGCTTATGCGCTCTTCCGATCACCGGATCGGCTTCGTGCATTCTTCGATCATCGATCAGTCTGATTACGGTCATCGATCGGGTCATCCGGTCATCGATCTTCGATCGGTGGCTTAGCTTTTCTTCTCTTCTGATTTTGCCCAGCTCATCAGTTAACTCCGGAACTCATCTTACTCATCGATCTCGTCGGTCTAAATCTGCTGACCTCGTCGATCTCGATCATCTACGTCTGATTTCGTGAGTTCCCCCTTAATTTGTTCTCTCGTTCCCCCTCAACTTGTTATCTGTAAATCAGCTTCAACAACACAAGTTGATAATGTTTTGGCATAATTCATCAAAACTAAAATATCCCAACAAGTGTATATCTCATTTTTCTTGCACTTAACACTTATATATATACCTCCACCATCAATCACCTCCATTCATACATGGCCTACCAAATCGACATGCATATTTATTGTTTTTCATATTTCATAACAGCCATATGTTGATTTTTTTACTTTGCAACTTCATGGATTTTCCTAAATGTAATATGTAGTCGAAATTATTTCTTAACTGTGTGGGGTAAGGGAATCGGTGTCCTTCGGCGTTCAACTACTCATAGTTTTTTGTTGGATTTTCAGGTACGAATATGATACATTAGAACTCAAATCTTGTTGGGTTTCCAAATTATGCAAGATGCTACAAAATATTAAAAAAAAAAAATCTTAATCACATAGTATTGCATATTGTGGAGCAAGAGATATGAATTAAAATGAAAAATAGTTAAGCGTGTTTTATTGTATCCTACGATCATGAAATCAAAAAATGGATGATGGCCAGATGACAATTTCTTCAATACTAAACGAAGAAATCATTACAACTCTAGGGTGAAAAAACCAATAGTTTTCCACTTTTCTTTCTCAAATTATCTACAAGAATAGCAATATTAACATTGTTGTCGCTAATTATTTTGATATATATAGCACATCGCCGAGCATGAACTATTGATGCAACAACAAGACCCATTAAAATCGAAATACACAGCGCGCCAAAATTCTGCTTCTTAATTCCCGGTGCTCCACATCGTAGATATTTATGCGAGAAAATTCACAATTTTTGCGACATATTATGACTTATATTCAGTAAAAAATGTGTTTTTGTGTTAAATTATTAGGTATAAACTTTCTGCTTCTTTCATGTTGATGCTACATTTTAATTTTCTTTTATACATGATGCGAATTGCCTAATGAGATACCTATGTTAGTCCTTAAAGGGACTATAGTGCTGAAATTTGTAAATAGTGAGGACTAATTTCAAAAATAAAATACTAAGGGGGCAAAAATTAAAATTGGTACAAGTTGAAGGACAAACAAATTATACTTATCCTTATTTTTAATAGGGATTAAAGTTTTTTAGCCCAATAACTTTGGGCCGTTTTGAATTTGGTCCCGCACATATCAGGTTATAGTATTGTCACGGTATGTTTCGATCTTTTTTTATTTTAGTCCCGAATAATCAACCCGGTTGGTCAATTGGTAACTCGTCCCACGGGAATTTTATTTTCATTTCTCCTTTATTTTTGGTCCGTCATGTATATATTTCCTATTTTTATTATTGATTTATTTTTATTCAATTATTTAACAAGGTCGGCACGGTTAGGGTCAGTTAAGGAATACCTTGCACCTAACAAGACGTTAAGGAATAAATAAGCATAAGAAATATGGAAGGGAGGAAGTTTGAAAAATACATAACACTGATCATAACCCAGTTAATGTTACTAAGTCCAAATTATGTAGGGAAAACAGAGGTAAAACTTGGGAAAGAAATAATTAACATAAAATTGAAGGATCGATCTAAAATGTAAATGCTGTATTATAATTTCAGCCAAGAAAATAAGGGGATTTCAGGTTATAGAATTCCTTCTCACTTTTTTTCACTCCGAATAGAGCATAATTGAAGGATGAAGGTGGCGCTGCCACTGGATGGGGCAGCGGGTGGGTTCACGGAGAAGAGTCTTTAAAATGGCCTTAATGGTGATGGGTCTTTTGTTATGACCCGAATCCCTAAACCCGACTCAAAAAACCGACCCAACCCGAACCCTATTAAATAAGTGAATAAAAATAAACAAAAAATAAAAAATAGAAGATACACACACCCTAAAAAATAAAGGAGAAATGAAAAAACATTCCACGTGGCGGTTGACCGGTTAGAAAACCGGTTGGTGCCAGTTTTTTTGGACTAAATTCAAAAATAGGCGAAACATACAGTGGCGATATAAATTCTGAAATCTAAAGTACCAATTTTAAAACGATCCAAAATTATTGAGCTACAAAAAATTCAATAATTTTTAATAGAAATTAAAAGAAAGTATTATTTAGAGGCCAATTCAAATTATATTTTTTATAGTCCAATAACTTTGCATTGTTTACAAATTGATTTCAATTGTATTGACTTATTTATTTGGCAACGTCTCATTACACTTGGTGCACGGACTCTAGATCCGTGCACTCACTTTGACCCTACCCATTTTATTGTGGATCCTTATTTTCACTAATGGTAAGGTCTCATTTTTTTAATGGGTCACTCATATACCCGAGTGCACGGTGCGCACTTGGTGTACAGGAGACCCACTCTATTTATTTTGATCCTGTGAGTTTTTTAAAATTCTGAAATTAGTTCAGGAACCAGCTCCAGCAGGTTACCGAACTGGTCGCCTGCCACATGTGTATTTATTTTTCCTTTATGTAGTTCAATAACTTGCATCGTTTTGAAATTGGTCTCGATTGTTTTGACTTTTTTTAATTTTGATTTTATAAATTTTTTAAAATTTTAGAATTGGTCCAGATATTGACTTGAGCAGATTTTTTTTTCATTTATTTTTAATGCACCATATGGCATTTTCATATTTCTTTTATGGGTGTTGCCATGATGGGCTCCTTGGGAACAATTTCATGTATTTGAAGCCTTGTTGAAGGCTTGAAGCGAAAAGCTATTCCAAACACAAACAGAAACATGCATGTACAATTTTATATTTGATATCTTTCATAGCTTACCACCTCTTATTGATATTCATATGCATCAGCCAAACTATATGTAACTCACAAAGTAGAGAGAAAGAAGATGCTACAAGTTTAAAATATAAATGACAATATAATCTTAATCACAAAGTATTGCATATTGATGTAGCAAGAGACATGAATTAAAGTGAAAAATAGATAAGCAATGTTGTATTGTATCCTAAGATCTGAAAAAAAAATAAAAATAGATGATAGCCAAACGAGCTACACGAAGAAATTATTACAACACTAGAATGAAAAACCAATAGTTTTCAACTTCTCTTTCTCAAATTACCTACAAGAATATCAATATGAACATTGTCGCCACTAGTTATTTTGACAAATATCAGACCTACTAAGGCCGAAATAAACAGCATGCCAAAACTCAGGGCTTGGAAGATCAGAGAACAAAGGATCTAAAAAATCTTGGCCGTCGGATGGAACAGCGCCGTGGTGGTGGCAGGACTCGATTCTTCAAATAGCACTGGGCAAGAAGAAGAAGAAGATGGAGCATTGAAATCAAGGTTCTGCTCGTTATTGGTGCTGCACGCAGTAGATACTTGTCTTGGGGCAGTTATGTGTTGCTACTGCTGCTATTCTACTCGTTTTTAGTTTATACTTCTGAAATCATTCACAATAAAATGCAATTAACATCAATCTTGATAGATACAAATATTAGTTTAGTTGGGACCAAAATGAACGAGAAACAAACCTGCAAATGGCTAGAAACATTCTCTCTTGTCAGCGATGACTCGTTCATCAAGCCGTGTATTAGCTTTGGAGTAGCTTCTGCAAGTGAAATACGACAGAATGAATTAATAATAGATTCCCACGACAATTTAATTAATGATGGATGGATGGATGGATGGATAGAAAGAAGACTTACTGTCAATGCCGATCTCATCCACAGCTTTCACGAACTTGTTATGAAGTTCAGGGATCCAAATGAGCTTAGGTTTCTTGGCAGAGCTGGAAAAGCCACCCACAATTTCCAAGTCCTTTCTTTTCTTTCTAGAATTCGAACCATCTTCAGAAATCGAACCACCCATAATAAGGCTATCTTCGAATTCATATTGTATCTGCATTCTTTTCTTGAACACGTGTAGCCATATGTACTGTAGGTCCTTCCTTCTTATAGGCTTTACAAGGTAATCACAAGCGCCGCATTCAACCCCTTTCATCACCTTGCTCGTTTCTTCATCTCTCGACATTACTAATTAATATATCATAAACAAACTGGATTAAAACTAACATTTATATACATACATGTAGAGAGGGAAAGAAGAAGAAGAAGACTCACGTATCACTGGAATTTCCAAGTTGAGACTAATATATTTAAGAAACTTCGAAGTTATCCACGTCGCCCAGGTTCACATCAGTCATTACAATGTCAAACGTAAACCTCTCGTTTTTTATTTCCAAGCATATAAATTGCCTCTGTCGCTGAGTTGCACGACGTTACTGAAACTCACAAAATCCATAAGTTAATTACACACACAACATCGAGAGACTCTCTCAACATAATTCAAAAAGCAATTTATAAAACGCGTCTAAATTCTTAACCAAAACGTGTTCTAATGTAGATGAAAAGTCAAGGAAAAGTCCCCAGATTCTCGAATCAAAGGATTTCAAAGGCAGAACTTATATAAATTCATGTAAATTCAAAACAATAATAAATTTGCAATCACTAAAAGTTAAATGTCAATGTTTGAAATTTCAAGTTCATAATCGACAATGTTGCAAGGCATCTCACATTGTAATTTGCATGCATTAAAAATAACATAGAAAAAACAGAGAAATTGATTAATGTACCTTTATAGTCACACATTGTAAGCATCCTTTCAACACTCTTCAACTCCTGCATATCATCATCTACAACAAGGACACGAACATCCGCTGGACAAAATTCAAATGAACCCATCGATCAAAAACTGAATTTTCACTATTGAGTTCTCTGTATAATTTTCTAGCGATGAATTTAATTGAAAATACTTGTGAGAAAAGAAAGGGAGAATGTATGAGAGTGAGTCTGATATTTATAAGTAGATGATTACGCGGTTACTAAATATCTATCTTATCTAATATCCTTGATTTTCATAACAGAATGGTGGACATATAAGGAAACAAGAGAGTTCGAGATTGCTTCTTTTTTTACAAAAATAAAAAAATCACACGAGAGATTCACTGTAACAGAATCAAAAAATGGATAATGTAAAAAAATAAAAAATATCATGAAGTGGGGATCAAGGCGACACCCCTTATCTATTAATTATAGAGATAAGCCCTAAATCAACACGCGCTAGCTAATTTAACCCCAATCGGTCTTTACAAAAAAAACTGAATTTCAAAACACCAGAAATCACCTATAAAAACTGTATTTCTCAACATTTATTGAACAGGGAGAGCTCACCTTGTAGTGATCTGATCACTACTGCTACTGTCATACATATTTTTATGGGTAATTTCTAATAAAATGAAGATATATGAATAAAAGAGAAAAGATAGAGAGATTGAAGGGCGAGGAGTTACAGAGAAATAGAGAGAGACAGAGAATGCCGAGAACGGCGATAAGAGGAAGAAGACTGAAATTGTTTCTGCTTACCCATTTCTCTGCAGGATTCCCCTATTTAATCATAGGTGCAACAATACAAACACAAATGGGCTTAAACATAAGATAATAAGGTCCAACAGAAATATCAACTAAATTGGCTAGTCCCTTAATGAAAATAATAATTAACATAAGTCCAATTATATAACCCAACTCATGATCATGACAATACTCCCCCGTTTTTGAGATCCTTGTCCCCAAGGATCTAGGATGATGTTCGCTAAAAAATGAAACAGCCAAACGGAAATGGATGGGTTCAGCGGTAGAGAATTGTTTTTCTAGTGCCCCTTTTCGGGTGACCCTCTCAACATCCTCTGGAAGATCTAAATAACCAGCTCCATAGTATACTTCAACATGACCACTGTTGTAATGCATCAAATTTCCAAAGAGGTTGATATTGTAATCAAGAGCCAATGCAACTAGCACACCGAACTCCCCCCCAAAAAAGCATGACAAGAAACACATGGTACAATGCTCCAATGTGGCCCAATTGACTTGCATATAGGTGGTGGATAAAGAAGTAAGCTGCTTGAAGAATATGCCAACTTAGTAATGGTGACTCCAGTGTTTTGGCTACACAATCAGCCATCCAAATTACAATGCCAAGATTTGACAATTCACCAGCCATGCCCAATGGAAGTGCGAACCATGCCAATGTATACCCTATTGATTTCTCACTTAAGCAGTCATCCCAGTCAAGCATCCCCAATGATAAGGGTATCGATAGTTCGAGCATTGCAAAGAACTACACTTGTAATACCGAGAGCCTCTCCAAAACTCCACAAAGAAACTGTAAGCAGCCTAGTATCAATCATAATCCCCTCATTTTCTATCACAGAGCCCCTAAGCTCCAATTTGATTACAACCATAGAATTTCGGCAGACATCTCTCACTTTGAATGAGCCTTGTCCCCATGGCTCGAGAGTCGGATTTTCGCTGCCTATATTTTTAGTTGCCAACCGCATCCTATCATAATTAAGATAGTACACAAGGAAGAGTGATGAAACACCAGAAGCACTCACTTCAACATCTAACACGCCAACGAAAAAATACCACATAGCCAATTTCTCCAAGCTTAATGACACCTCTATTTTTTATTATAGAAACTTCTTCAATTGCCATTAAGAATGGCAAATCATTTTGTCTGTGAGGAGTTGATATGTAAGCATTAACCTCGTCCCTCAATGTCGTCCTTGAGAAACCTTTTCTTGAGTCAGGATACCCAACACCAAATACGTAGATGAACTCTTCAAGTACCAACATAAATTGAAGTATGCATAATGCAACCATAGCTCCACCAAAAGACTGAAGGATACTTATCCTATATTGGAAAAATTGGCTGCTAATACTCATAAAGCACTCATAAATTCTATCATCACCTAGCCTGATTTTCAAAAAAATTCCATGCACAACCAATTTAGAAAATAAGAGCTCTAGTGAACCCATCACAATAACACCACCAGCAGTAACAATCATATTCACATTTACGCTTTCCCCAAAGTCACAAAACAACTCAACATCCCAATATGTAATACCACCCCTGATATAATTATCCACATAATATGCATCAACTCCTTTACCACTATCACTATCAATAAGCATTTTCGAATTCAACATCACAGGCATTTGCAATTTCTCCTAGGCTCTTACTATTGAAATCATAGGGGGAGGCCAAAACTCATCACCAAAGAATTCATAAGAGGGAAGTAATTTTCTTACCTCTTGTTCCATTCCATCAATTTCAGGAACTCGTTTCCGGGCATTTGTATCTGAAATTTTTCCTAGCCTTCTTTACCAAAACTCTCACCATCTCGTGGCATCTTTAACGGATGAGTATCACCAGACCGACGATTTGGTATTGCTCCTGAGCCCTGTTTTTTCACACCCAAACCCATACTCTTCTTCACGGTATCCTTCAATGCCACACAACCCTCGATAGTATATCCAACCCAATTCCCATCCCCATTAACACTCCAATTAATCAAACCCATCGCCATCAAGACGCCCATTACTACAATTCCCTATTTCCTTCACACTCATGTAATTGAAAAACTCCTTTCCCACATCGGACATAATGAATGATTCCATCAAAATTACTACTACAATTTTTCACATTATCACAACTATTATTTTCCACAATCCAAAATCTAGGATGAAACCCACCAAACATAGGAAATATGCATGACAAGAATAATCAGTTTATACAAGTTAAGTTAATTAAATTTATAAGTGTATATCTCATTTTTCTTGCACTTAACACTTATATATATACCTCCATTCATACATGGCCTACCAAATCGACTTATGTTTATGTTTTTAATGTAATGAGAAGTCAAAGGAAAAGTCTCGTACATATATTTCTAAAATACATTATGAGTGCACGGTGCACCCGAGTGCACATGAGACCAACTATTTTTTTCAAACAATCTATTTGATTTTATTACAATAATTCAATGATAATTTTTTTAATAAGGTAAGGTGCAAATTCAACCAAAAAAAATATAAGCAAGTGAATTGAACTCATGACTTTTAATTATTGTGCTTGTCTATTGCATCAAACTTAACACCCTTCCAGTCTCACATAATAACGTAATGAGAAGTCAAGAAAAAGTCTCGTGCATATAATTTTACTATTAATTCAAATGCTCAAATTAAAGCATTTCAAATTGCATCTTATAAATTTTTAAAACAACTTATAAAATAATAAAATTTATAAGATATTTAAAATAAGCTTATCAAACGGACTTTTAATCGAAGAGTTGGTTAACGAACTAATATGCATGACAAGAATAATAAATGTATACAAGTTAAGTTAATTAAATTTAAAGTTCGATGAGTAGGTTAATGGACAAATATGCATGACAAGAATAATCAGTTTATACAAGTTAAGTTAATTAAATTTAGAGTTTTTTGCACTTTTGGTCCCATGAACCACACCATGTTTTCAATCTAGTCCCACTACTGACAGAACTAGTCCCACAAGAATTTTAATTTGCAAATATGGTCCCACAATTTACCAAGTTTGCACATTTGGTCCCAAAATTAAACGGCGCTTGACGGCATCTCGTTAACATGAAAACGGACACTTTGTTAAACGATAATTATTATATGTGTTAAACATTAATCTGTCTTAACAAATTAATTGAGTTTTTTATACTTTTGGTCTCATGAATCACGCCATGTTTTCAATCTAGTCCCACCACTGCCAGAACTAGTCCCACAAGAATTTTAATTTGCAAATGTGGTCCCACAATTTACCAAGTTTGCACATGTGGTCCCAAAATTAAATGGCTCTTGACGGCATCTCTCGTTAACATGCTAAACGGAAACTGCCAAACGATAATTAATACTCCCTCCGTCCCCAATTTTTAAGAAACTCTTTTCATTTTTTTTTTTTTTTAATTTTTTTTTGTCTCAATCTTTAAGGAACATTTCTTAAAATGGATATACTCATTTTATCACTTTATCACATAAAATACTACTCCCTATGTCCTAACTTTGATTGTCCACTTTCGGTAGATAGCCGTCCTAATTTTGTTTGGTCATTCCTAATAAGAAAATAAAGCAACTTTCAATTCTATTTAATATTATTATTCCCTCCACCAAATCCACTTTACACCATTTAATACTATTATTTATCTCCACTAAATCCACTTTACACTATTTAATATTATTTATCTCCTACTTTTCTTAATTTACGTGTCTCACATTTTGCTATTTGGCCAATCAAAATTAGGATGGAGGGAGTAATAACCAACTCTTATTACCCCCAACTACCCATCACTTTATCACATAAAATACTATGAGTACCAAAATAGGACTCACATTAAGATGCAAGAAACTAACCACACCTCTATTGGGTCTTAGATGCAAAAATGATAAGTAGTATAATAAAAATCAGTGGAAAAATCACTCATTTATTCTGTTTTATCTATTTAGCAGATGTGAAAAACTAGGTTTTGGGAAAAAAATTGTGGGAAACACTTGATTTTCCCACCAATTTTTATCAAATTTGAATTCAATGGGACTAAAAGTGAAAGTATATTGGCGCCAAAAAACGTGATTAGCTGAAAATTGGCGCCAAAAGAAATGGAGGGAAGAATTTTGGGTTTTTGGAACCTATGGGACCATATGTACAAGTGGGCTCACGTAAGTTAATTGGTTAATTTTGTGTTAATTATGTTTCATAACTTATGGGACTAAAAATGCAAGTGGTTAAAAGGTGGTTAAGCTTTAATTGCGAATCAATTTTGTCCCATAACTTATGGGACCACATTTGCAAGTCGATTTAACGGTTTCCGTCAAGGTGGAACCACATTTGCAAATTAAAATTCTTATGGGACTAGTTCTGTCAATAGTGGGACTAGATTGAAAACATGATGTGGTTCATGGGACCAAAAGTGCAAAAAACTCATTAAATTTATAAGTGTATATCACATTTTTCTTGCACTTAACACTTATATATATACCTCCACCATCAATCACCTCCATTCATACATGGCCTACCAAATCGACATGCATATTTATTGTTTTTCATATTTCATAACAGCCATATGTTGATTTTTTTACTTTGCAACTTCATGGATTTTCCTAAATGTAAAATGTAGTCGAAATTATTTCTTAACTGTGTGGGGTAAGGGAATCGGTGTCCTTCGGCGTTCAACTACTCATAGTTTTTTGTTGGATTTTCAGGTACGAATATGATACATTAGAACTCAAATCTTGTTGGGTTTCCAAATTATGCAAGATGCTACAAAATATTAAAAAAAAAAAAAACTTAATCACATAGTATTGCATATTGTGGAGCAAGAGATATGAATTAAAATGAAAAATAGTTAAGCGTGTTTTATTGTATCCTACGATCATGAAATCAAAAAATGGATGATGGCCAGATGACAATTTCTTCAATACTAAACGAAGAAATCATTACAACTCTAGGGTGAAAAAACCAATAGTTTTCCACTTTTCTTTCTCAAATTATCTACAAGAATAGCAATATTAACATTGTTGTCACTAATTATTTTGATATATATAGCACATCGCCGAGCATGAACTATTGATGCAACAACAAGACCATTAAAATCGAAATACACAGCGCGCCAAAATTCTGCTTCTTAATTCCCGGTGCTCCACACCGTAGATATTTATGCGAGAAAATTCACAATTTTTGCTACATATTATGACTTATATTCAGTAAAAAATGTGTTTTTGTGTTAAATTATTAGGTATAAACTTTCTGCTTCTTTCATGTTGATGCTACATTTTAATTTTCTTTTATACATGATGCGAATTGCCTAATGAGATACCTATGTTAGTCCTTAAAGGGACTATAGTGCTGAAATTTGTAAATAGTGAGGACTAATTTCAAAAATAAAATACTAAGGGGGCAAAAATTAAAATTGGTACAAGTTGAAGGACAAACAAATTGTACTTATCCTTATTTTTAATAGGGACTAAAGTTTTTTAGCCCAATAACTTTGGGCCGTTTTGAATTTGGTCCCGCACATATCAGGTTATAGTATTGTCACGGTATGTTTCGATCTTTTTTTATTTTAGTCCCGAATAATCAACCCGGTTGGTCAATTGGTAACTGTCCACGTGGAATTTTATTTTCATTTCTCCTTTATTTTTGGTCCGTCATGTATATATTTCCTATTTTTATTATTGATTTATTTTTATTCAATTATTTAACAAGGTCGGCACGGTTAGGGTCAGTTAAGGAATACCTTGCACCTAACAAGACGTTAAGGAATAAATAAGCATAACAAATATGGAAGGGAGGAAGTTTGAAAAATACATAACACTAATCATAACCCAGTTAATGTTACTAAGTCCAAATTATGTAGGGAAAACAGAGGTAAAACTTGGGAAAGAAATAATTAACATAAAATTGAAGGATCGATCTAAAATGTAAATGCTGTATTTATAATTTCAGCCAAGAAAATAAGGGGATTTCAGGTTATAGAATTCCTTCTCACTTTTTTTCACTCCGAATCGAGCATAATTGAAGGATGAAGGTGGCGCTGCTACTGGATGGGGCGGCGGAGAAGAGTCTTTAAAATGGCCTTAATGGTGATGGGTCTTTTGTTATGACCCGAATCCCTAAACCCGACTCGAAAAACCGACCCAACCCGAAACCCTATTAAATAAGTGAATAAAATAAACAAAAAATAAAAAATAGAAGATACACACACCCTAAAAAATAAAGGAGAAATGAAAAAAGATTCCACGTGGCGGTTGACCGGTTAGAAAACCGGTTGGTGCCAGTTTTTTTGGACTAAATTCAAAAATAGGGGAAACATATAGTGGCGATATAAATTCTGAAATCTAAAGTACCAATTTTAAAACGATCCAAAATTATTGAGCTACAAAAAATTCAATAATTTTTAATAGAAATTAAAAGAAAGTATTATTTAGAGGCCAATTCAAATTATATTTTTTATAGTCCAATAACTTTGCATTGTTTACAAATTGATTTCAATTGTATTGACTTATTTATTTGGCAAGGTCTCATATACACTTGGTGCACGGACTCTAGATCCGTGCACTCACTTTGACCCTACCCATTTTATTGTGGATCATTATTTTCACTAATGGTAAGGTCTCATTTTTTTAATGGGTCACTCATATACCCGAATGCACGGTGCGCACTTGGTGTACAGGAGACCCACTCTATTTATTTTGATCCTGTAAGTTTTTAAAAATTCTGAAATTAGTTCAGGAACCAGCTCCAGCAGGTTACCGAACTGGTCGCCTGCCACATGTGTATTTATTTTTCTTTTATGTAGTTCAATAACTTGCATCGTTTTGAAATTGGTCTCGATTGTTTTGACTTTTTTTAATTTTGATTTTATAAATTTTTTAAAATTTTAGAATTGGTCCAGATATTGACTTGAGCAGATTTTTTTCATTTATTTTTAATGCACCGTATGGCATTTTCATATTTCTTTTATGGGTGTTGCACCGTATGGCATTTTCATGTTTTGACCTTGGGAACAATTTCATGTATTTGAAGGCTTGAAGCGAAAAGCTATTCCAAACACAAACAGAAACATGCATGTACAATTTTAAACATTTCCGTATCAAAAGCTCATTTTGTATCTTTCATATGCATCAGCCAAACTATATGTAACTCACAAAGTAGAGAGAAAGAAGATGCTACAAGTTTAAAATATAAATGACAATATAATCTTAATCACAAAGTATTGCATATTGATGTAGCAAGAGACATGAATTAAAGTGAAAAATAGATAAGCAATGTTGTATTGTATCCTAAAATTACCTACTAAGAATATCAATATGAACATTGTCGCCACTAGTTATTTTTACAAATATCAGACCTACTAAGGCCGAAATAAACAGCATGCCAAAACTCAGGGCTTGGAAGATCAGAGAACAAAGGATCTAAAAAATCTTGGCCGTCGGATGGAACAGCGCGAGTGGTGACAGGACTCGATTCTTTTAACAGCACTGGACAAGGAGTACAAGAAGAAGAAGAAGATGGAGCATTGAAATCCAGGTTTTGCTTGTCATCGGTGCTGCACGCAGTAGATACTTGTGCTGGAAAGTTTTGTGTTGCTACTGCTGCCATTCTACTCGTTTTTAGTTTATACTTCTGAAATCATTCACAATAAAATGCAATTAACATCAATCTTGATAGATACAAATATTAGTTTAGTTGGGACCAAAATGAACGAGAAACAAACCTGCAAATGGCTAGAAACATTCTCTCTTGTCAGCGATGACTCGTTCATCAAGCCGTTTATTAGCTTTGGAGTAACTTCTGCAAGTGAAATACGACAGAATGAATTAATAATAGATTCCCACGACAATTTAATTAATGATGGATGGATGGATGGATGGATGGATAGAAAGAAGACTTACTGTGAATGCCGATCTCATCCACAGCTTTCACGAACTTGTTATGAAGTTCAGGGATCCAAATGAGCTTAAGTTTCTTGGCAGAGCTGGAAAAGCCACCCGCAATTTCCAAGTCCTTTCTTTTCTTTCTAGAATTCGAACCATCTTCAGAAATCGAACCACCCGTAATAAGGCTATCTTCGAATTGATATTGTATCAGCATTCTTTTCTTGAACACGTGTAGCCATATGAAATGTATGTCCTTCCTTTTTATAGGCTTAACGAGGTAATCACAAGCACCGCATTCAACCCCTTTCATCACCTTGCTCGTTTCTTCATCTCTCGACATTACTAATTAATATATCATAAACAAACTGGATTAAAACTAACATTTATATACATACATGTAGAGAGGGAAAGAAGAAGAAGAAGACTCACGTATCACTGGAATTTCCAAGTTGAGACTAATATATTTAAGAAACTCGAAGTTATCCACGTCGCCCAGGTTCACATCAGTCATTACAATGTCAAACGTAAACCTCTCGTTTTTATTTCCAAGCATATAAATTGCCTCTGTCGCTGAGTTGCACGACGTTACTGAAACTCACAAAATCCATAAGTTAATTACACACACAACATCGAGAGACTCTCTCAACATAATTCAAAAGCAATTTATAAAACGCGTCTAAATTCTTAACCAAAACGTGTTCTAATGTAGATGAAAAGTCAAGGAAAAGTCCCCAGATTCTCGAATCAAAGGATTTCAAAGGCAGAACTTATATAAATTCATGTAAATTCAAAAAAATAATAAATTTGCAATCACTAAAAGTTAAATGTCAATGTTTGAAATTTCAAGTTCATAATCGACAATGTTGCAAGGCATCTCACATTGTAATTTGCATGCATTAAAAATAACATAGAAAAAACAGAGAAATTGATTAATGTACCTTTATAGTCACACATTGTAAGCATCCTTTCAACACTCTTCAACTCCTGCATATCATCATCTACAACAAGGACACGAACATCCGCTGGACAAAATTCAAATGAACCCATCGATCAAAAACTGAATTTTCACTATTGAGTTCTCTGTATAATTTTCTAGCGATGAATTTAATTGAAAATACTTGTGAGAAAAGAAAGGGAGAATGTATGAGAGTGAGTCTGATATTTATAAGTAGATGATTACGCGGTTACTAAATATCTATCTTATCTAATATCCTTGATTTTCATAACAGAATGGTGGACATATAAGGAAACAAGAGAGTTCGAGATTGCTTCTTTTTTTTCAAAAATAAAAAAATCACACGAGAGATTCACTGTAACAGAATAAAAAAATGGATAATGTAAAAAAATAAAAAATATCATGAAGTGGGGATCAAGGCGACACCCCTTATCTATGAAATATTAAATACGCCAAATAATCAAATCTTGCATATGCGTTTGACTTTTCCATAAATTTTAATATGGATAGGTATTGTATGCATCCGGGTGCATCGTGCACTCATAATGCATTTTAGAAGTGTGCAATTTATTATATTAAAAAGTGCAAATTATTTACATAAAAAAAATGTAACTGTTAATATGGAAACATAGTTGCATGTTTATGTTTGGGATAGTTACACGTTTCTGTTTTGTATAGTTGCACGTTTTTAAAATGCACTATGAGTGCACGGTGCACCCGTGTGCACATGAGACTCACTCTTTAATATAATACTATTTTCTTTCTCTAAATTTAACATACATATTTTCATTTAATACTTAAAAAATATCTTTGGTCATCATTTTCGGCAAAGTCTGTCACTACAACAAAAATGAGCTTTAATGACATTTATAAGAGTAATTATAGGGCACTTATTACTACATTTTGTCTAATGCGACATTTATATAAAATGTCATCTAAAGCCTCTATTACACCATCAGAAATCACAGAAGATGCCTTCACTAATAGTAATATACAACCTGATGAAATGTGTCATTTAACTGGAAAGTTTGTTGGAGGAAAATTGGTGAGAAACCCGTATAAAATGAGCTCCATAAAACATAATTAAGAGACAAGCCTCTTTTTGTTGAATTTGTCGTAAAGTTGAGTAGATATGGAGGAAGACGATGTTGCCCTTTTGAACTCAAACAAATGCGACCATGTTTTCTCTCTTACATGACATCGTGTTCAACTTCCAGGCTTTGTATCGAGCATCAAATGAAACAAGTCTGCACAAGAAAAAGTGTTTGAACATAAAAAATTCACATTTCTTAAAATTGTTGAAGGAACTTGTTACATATTATGGAGTGTCTATGGGGAGATGAAATGAGAGCAGACAAATCAACTTAGAGATAATACTGCAAGAAAATCTAGAGCGACACCTCTTAATAACACTCTACCATAAGGAATAAACTGATATCACATCAGTTGCAAATACTGATAAGAATAACATCCATGAATTAAAAGTTCCATACTTATAACACTTCAGATAAACCTATTGGTTTGGACATTGACATGGTTTAGAGCTAGGGGGTTCACAACATCACCATTAGAGATGAACCCAATTGCTTCACTTTGCCATTCAGTATCAAAGAACACATCGTCTTCTCACATTTATTTCAAGTTACCAACAAACAACATATCCAGAATGATCAAAGTTTAATGCAGAAAAGCATACCAAAAAGGATACACAAGCACACCAATACTTGAATTTTGAAAAAGAATCGTTTAATCTCACAATTTATAATAGGACCCAAGTTTTAAACACCCTTCCCAGATACATGAATTAAGCGTACAAAGACTTATCCCAAATTTCATGCGCAAAACCTCCATAACAAAGAATTTTATCCGTAATAGTCATACATACTTCAGAAGTAGAACAAACATTTTATAAAGAAGAAATTGAAAGTTCTGCCGTAAATATTTTGAGATTTGGGGGTAAACAAACATTAATCAATAAAGAGGGGTATTATAGATCTACCTCTTATCTATTGCATGCATCTTTAAAAATTATTTTATCATTTTAAATACTAATAAAAAACTCGCTCGTAAAAACTCGTGAAAACAGTAAACGTGCACGTTTCTTTGGGACAGAGGGAATAATATGGAAGTTATTTTTATGGTTATGATTTTTGAACTTTTTATAGTAATAAGAATTAGTATGTTCAAACTGATTTTTTCCAGTTTTTAATTAATAATCTCTGAACCATTTAGATTTCTCTACTATTTAATTTATAATTATTATTGTTCTTTTTTATCATGTGTTAAAATTTTCTCCCATTTTGTAATATAAATTTGATTGATCATAAAATTTATACCCGCATTTTAATATTTTAAACAATAGTAATATACAAAACATATGTCAACTAATGTCAACAAAATTATTTCTTATTTATAAAAAGAAAAAGAATACACGATAGATAAAATCATTATATCAGATGATAAAATTAATTCAATAATCGTACTGTGATATATTTTAATCCGCGTAATACGCGGATTTAAATACTAGCGTTTATATAATTTCAAATTTTTAGGCAAAGTCAATCACTTAATCTCAACCTTACATTTAAAATGTTTTTTCAGAAAAAATTAATCTCAACCCTATCTTTTAAGTTCTATCTTCTATAAATACTAATTGTTTTTTCTTTTTCCAATATATTGATCATTCTAAACGCTAATTACTTTTTTGTATTCTAAAAATATTAATTTTTTGATGTGTTAACCTGATGGACTTGAGCATTTGTTTAACATCATATGCTCTCTTAGACAGTACATTTCAATCGGGCAATAGACCACTAACTGCTTCCAGCATACTTGTGAAGCACGCATCGGACAACTGGTGAGCTGCTTTTAGGTTGAACAATATCAACACAGCTGACAATTTTGTTGCCTTCTCACACCCGAGCCACAGTGGTAATCCAGCAGAATCTCTTAACTTCTCTGACATATAAGGGTGATCTCGCAGATCACAGTCATCCCCACTCGATGTATCAACAGTCGGTACATCATCAAAAATATCCGCATCGACTGTATCTTCAAACCTAAAGTCAGTTCCTAGGTTTCTTGAGCTACATCTATCTCTTGTCTCACCATGAGATGTCCAAACGGTATATGCTTTATCAATACCGTGAATCATCAAGTGGACGAACAAATTTTCTCGACCACTAACAGTTTTTCCATTCATACATTTCCAACAAGGACATGGAATGTACCGATGGTCGGTGCAGTGTCTAATTGCATGATTACAAAACTCTTCCACCCCATTCCTATACTCATCTGATAATCGATCTGCTCGAACCCACTTTCGATCCATATAGAACTAGCTACAGATGCCTACAGATGCCTATAGGAAAGACAATATGAAGATTGTTTCTCAAGACAATGTATCTTAAAGTATTAAACCTAAAAGCATACCTAATTATACTTAATCTACATTCATTTTAATTTTCTAATGTATTCTAATGTACCATCATTAATCATCTAATTAAAGAAACACACAAAAATTAATTCAAGCCACGTACTAACAATTAATCCAAGCTACTAACAATAATATAATTAAACCAACATTAATCACACACTAACAACAATACTTTTGAATGAAACAACTAATACCTTTGAATGAAACGTCTAATACCTTTTAAAGAAATAACTAATACCTTTGAATGGAACACCTAATATCTTATTATGAAATAACTAATACCTATGAATGAAACACCTAATATTTTTTTATGAAACAACTAATATTATCTTTTAATGAAACACCTAATACTTTTAAATGAAACAACTAATACCTTTAAATGAAACAACTAATACTTTTGAGTGAAACAACACACAAATTGACAACCAATTAACCACAATCTAATCGAACAACAATTAATAATCCTAACATATAACAACAATTAAACTAAATTAAACAATCTAATATTCAAACAAACAACAATCAATTATTCAAGCCAATTAACCAATTAATTAATCTAACACTATATATATATATATATATATATATATATATATATATATACATACATACATATATAAAACATTAAATAAAATAAATAAATTACATATAAATAAATAAATTACATATAAATAGAGGCGGCGGCAGCGGCGGTAGGGGAGGAGGAGGAGGAGGCGACGGCACGGTAGGGAAGGAAGGTGGAGGACGACGCACGGCGCGGCACGGGAGGAGGAGGAGAAGGGCGATGGTGAGAGGAGGAGGAAGGGGAGGACAGGCGACGGGCGGCGACGACGGCGGCACGAAGGAGGATATATATATATTTCGAAAGGACTATAAATTTCGAAACACTTTTATTTTTGCCAACCACTTCTACGGTGCCCTGTGGCTGTGTATGTCCCTTCAATCATCACACATTCTAAACATATTATTTTTGCCAATCACTTCTACGGTGCCACTAATTTCTGAAAGAATTTTTTATTTTATTTTTTTGACGGGAATTTCTGAAAGAATTTTGGGTGATATAAAACTAGAGGTGAGCATTCGATTATTCGGTTACCGAATCGAACCAAATTGTTAAAATCGAATTACCTAAATTTTTAAAAATTTAAAACCGAACCGAATTTTTTCGGTTCGATTTCGGTTAAAAACCGAAAAATCGAAATTAAATATAATCAATCCAAAAATACAAAAACTAAAGAAATACTGAAATTAGACATTAAACATTCTACAATACTGAAATTAAAGAAATAACTTGGCTTGGTAATGGATTGGCGGCTGCGTTCGGTTTTGAAAAGTAAGGAAATGAACTTACGGTTTCTGAATTCTGACCGTCTCTTGAATATTTAAATAATAAATTAATAGTATTTATATATATTATATTATTTAATCCGGTTCGGTTATTCGGTTTTTTCACCCCTAAAATCGAAAACGAATACTGAAACTTTTAAAATTTAAAATCGAAACCGAACACCGAATTAACCAAACCGAATTAATATTTTGGCTCGGTTCGATTCGGTTTTCGGTTATAACCGAATACTGCTCACCCCTATTAATAAAACTTCAAATTTGTAGAGGGCTGAAAATTTAATTCTTTTGTATAATTATATATTACTATTTAATAATATTCTCTCGTATTTGCAGGTTGAATTATTTTTTGGGCTGTTAATTTTATATTGGGAGAAGGAGGAGGTTCAATAAGTGTATAATTTAATCCGTCAACGGTTAATACCATAAAAGAATTCCGACTCATCTAAAAGTTTGAATTTATAGAGAAGTACTGGAGAATTAATCTTTTATATATAGTTCCCTATATAATTTCTTCCATCCATTATGAAAACTAGTTTAATGTAACGAATTTCATCCTATCTAAACGTTCGAGTTTATAAAATTATAAAATTAATTTATTTATATAATTTTTTTTTTCTTTTGAGAAGCTACTTATATAATCTTTTAATACTCACCTATTGCATGTGTGTTAAAATTGTTCTACGAGCTGTCAATTCTAGTATGAAAAAAATTAAGGAGACTCAATGCATGTATAACTTAATATAAGTAGAGTTGTTATCAGTGAGATTTGAACACGATGTGTTAGGGTGAGAGTCAAATATTCTAATACCATTAAAAATTTACATCTTATTTAAAAATTTGAACGTTGTGCAATATGGATTTAATTCATTTATATATATGTATATATATTAGGGAATTATATACAAAATAATTAATTCATCGTCTCTTTGCAAGTTCAAGCTTTTAGATGAGACAAAAAAATTTCATGGTATCAGAGCTTCCAAGCTCGCATTCTCGTCTTGGATTCAAACCTCTCTGACAGCATAATTAATTCACACCCACTCTACAAGTTCAAGCTCTTAAATGAGACGAAATTCTTTCAATAATGTTTTATGGGTGAACCTAGGTCATACCCCGTTCAAATACATATATGTACCCATTTCAAATACATATATACCTACTGACGAGTCGATTATTTGAAATTTAAATTTGATTCGAATATTTATGATGCTGAATTCTCAAACTCACTCAATTATTTAAATAAAATGAAATTCCTAACACGCTTAACAAGTCAAACATATATTATAATATTCCCATTAATTTATAACACTTTATATAAAAGGAGTTTTACCAATTCAAGGCCTGAAAGATTGTAAAGCTATCAATTTAAGGTCTGGAAGATTTTTTCTATTAATTGAAGGCCTGGAAGATAGAAAACTATCAATTCAGAGCCTGAAAGATAGAAACTATCAATTCGAGGCTTATAAATTTTAAGGTCATGTTTGAAACTAAAACCCTAAGCCCTAAACAATGAACCCTAAACCTTGAACCATGAACCCTAAATCTAGAGATGTTAAACGGGTCAGCCCTAACCCATTAGGGTCAACCTTACAGGGCCACGGGCCTAAACGGGTTAGGGCCTTTGCGGTTCACTTTTAAACGGGCCATTAAGAGCCGTAACCTAACCCTAAACCTAGCGGGCCTCGGGCTAAACGGGCGGACCACACCTTTTTTTTTAAAATACAATCCAAATACAATAGCCTGGGTGGGAGTTGAGTCCAAGATCTCTACATCACCATTAGTTGCTTGAGCTTGACTTTCAAAATCCATTGAATCCCCAAAATGAAAAACTGCATTGCATATTTACATACATACATTAGGCCATAAAATACAATGTCCAGATAAAGTGAACTAAAATAACACAGAAGAAGGATACTGGTTCCCATGGGTTCTTTTCTAAATGAAAATATAATACAAGGGAAAGAAAGATTCGGGGGATTATCGTTTAGTTTGAATTGTTAGATCAAGCATAAGGGCAAATGGTATAAAATATTTTATTATGCATCATCACCAAATTACTCAAATCGTATGAACTTCTGAAACCAACAAGAAACTCAAGAAGACAGAGACATAAGTCATCAACAAACTTGAACATAAAAAGAGAACCAAATACATCCTTTTTATCATATAGATAAAAATATGGATCTTCAATACACAAAAAGTTGAATAAAACAAGCCAACTATGCACGTCGTCTAGCTGGGGAAAAATATGTTTATTTAATTACTTAGTTAACAAATCAACTATTTGTATATAACTCTGGAATTGCATATTAAATGCATAATATCCATTGCATCCCCAAAATGAAAAACCCAGCATATTAACACCCCCAACAATCCCTAATTTAACATTTAATACCCCCAATAATCCCTAATTTAACATATTTCGATTCTTGCGTTAAACAAAAAATGGGAGCGTAACTTTACCAGAGACTTGAGGGAGAACAGGAGAAAGAGAGCGGACGGGCGGGCTGGGCGATGGTGTCGTGGAGCCGGCGGCCAATTGAAGAGGAAAATGGAGGAAGAGAGCGGGCGAGTGGAGTGCGGAAGAAACTAAAAATGGAAAATGAAGGAAGAGACTAGGGAGTGAGGATTTAATTTAATTGGACCTTTTTGTTTTTTTTTCAGCCCAGCAGGCAGCAACCCATTTATCTTTCTTCTTACTTTGGGCTTGGGCCTCTTATAAAAATTTATAATAATAATAAAAAAAATATCCGGGCCAGCCCTGAAGCCTGTCGGGCCAGCCCGATAAGCCCGCCGGGCCACCCGATTACGGGCCAAAAGGCCCGGTGTTAAACGGGCCAGAGATACCTAAACCCTAACCCTGGAAAAATCCCGATTAGCCCTGCCCGTCGGCCCGCGGCCCGTTTAACATCTCTACCTAAATCCCCCTAAACCGTAAACCCTAAAAAAAAAAAAAAAACATGAATAAGGATATGAAATATAAGTGTCAAACATGGTCTTAAAATGTGTGAGCCTCAAATTGATAGTTTTTATCTTTCAGACCCTGAATCAATAGTTTTCTATCTTTTAAGCCTTGAATCGATAGAAAAAATCTTTAAGACATTAAATTGATAGTTTTGTAATCTTTCAGACCCTGAATTGACATTTTCCTATATAAAATTATAAGAAAATTCTTAATATCAAGTTCTATGGGTCAATCTCCAATCAGCCTGTTAGCTAGACCGTAAGTAAATCCACGATCCATTTTGCTAAAACAGACATTCTAACATAAGTTGTTTATTTCTTAAAATGGCAAAGTGTATCGCCACGCTCTTTAACAATTATACACCCCTTTAATAAATGTCATTCTATGATTTTTAAAGACAAATTAAGAGCATATTTTTTTTTCAAAATTAATCTTAATTAATATTATTTAAATATTCTTAACAATAATTATTATTGGCTAAAAAATATACACATAACATTTTTATAGGAAATTTAAAATTATCATATTAAGAGTAAATATGAGATAAAGAGGGAGAATCCCAAACAATATCTATTTTAAAAATATTTTAAAAGACTAAAATAGCATCTAATTAAAAAATGAATGTAGTATTACGCAATTTAATTACACTAATTATCCTTTAAAAAGCAAGTGGGTGTGCATGTTTTTTTTTTCTGAAAACGTTTTGTCAAATTCAACTCATGAGAAATAGTTGATAGATGAAAGAGGGTGGGACCCAATTTAAGGGCAGAAAATGACGGGTTAAAATCAATGGCTGTGAATACATGTGGCTTCCACGTGGTCACACACTACGGCCTCCAATCAGAGTATAGCTGCCACGTGGGTGACATCAACGTCACATATTTTCAGCACACCTTTATTTTCAAAGTTATGATACAATAAACTTTACAAATTAAAAATGTCACATTAATATAACATATCAAAATTAAGAAATTCCACCCCCTCCGTCTCAATTCTCAGATTCACATTTCTTTGTTTTTCCGTAATTTAAATGAATCGAATTTTTTTTATTAATATTTAAACGTAGCGAGTATTATTTCTCCATATAATACATTGAATTTCAAGTAGACTAAAGATATAAAAAAAGTTTATTTAATACTCACATTAAGTAAATGTAATTTCAAATACAATTTCATTTCATTCCTGTCCTGTTTATGTACATCATAAAAAATCTTCAAAAAGATTACAGAAGCATGCACTATCCATGCACATGCACGATTTAAAACCAAAACACTCAGCACCCCCTTCTTCTGTGCTTGGAAAATCGAAGAAAGAAGGCTCTAAAAAGTCGTTGGCGTCGGACGGAACAGTAGTCGATTCTTCTGCTGGACGAGAAGAAGAAGAAGGAGCATTGAAATCAATGTTCTGCTCCGTATCGGTGCTGCACGCAGCAGATACTTGTGCGGGGAAGTCTTGTGTTGCTACCGATGCCGTTCTACTCATTTTTTGTTTATGCTTCTGAAATCATCCACAATGAAATGCAATTAACATCAATCTTTATAGATACCAATATTCGTTTAGTTGAGATCGAAATGAAAAGAGAAACAAAACAAACCTGCAAATGGCTAGAAATTTGCTCTCGTGTCACCGATGGCTCTTTCATCAAGTTTTGTATTAGCTTTGGAGTAGCTTCTGCAAGTGAAATACGATAGAATGAATTAATAATTTATTCCCACGACAATTTAATTAACGATGGATGCCTGTATAGAGAGAAAACTTACTGTCAATGCCGATCTCATCCACAGCTTTCACGAACTTGTTATGAAGTTCAGGGATCCAAATGAGCTTAGGTTTCTTGGCAGAGCTGGAAAAACCACCCGCAATTTCCAAGTCCTTTCTTTTCTTTCCAGAATTCGAACCATCTTCAGAAATCGAACCACCCGTAATAAGGCTATCTTCGAATTGATATTGTATCAGCATTCTTTTCTTGAACACGTGTAGCCATATGAACTGTATGTCCTTCCTTTTTATAGGCTTAACGAGGTAATCACAAGCACCGCATTCAACCCCTTTCATCACCTTGCTCGTTTCTTCATCTCTCGACATTACTAATTTATATCATAAACAAAACAAAAGAACTGGATTAACTACTTAATCACGCAACATTTGTATACATACATGCAAAAAGGAAGAAGAATAGAGACTCACTTATCACTGGAATTTCAAAGTTGAGACTAATGTATTTAACAAACTCGAAGCCATCCATGTCACTCAGGTTCACATCGGTCATTATAATGTCAAACTTAAATTCCTCGTTTTTGTTTCCAAGCACATAAAGTGCCGCTTCTGCTAAGTTGCACGTTGTTACTGAAATTCACAAAATCCATCAGTTAATTACATATATATATATATATATATATATATATATACACACACGCACCGCGGAGAGGCATGTCTCAACATAATTCAATAGCAATTTATCAGATGCGTCTAAAATTATTCTACTCGATTGAACATTTACTGCGCACATGAGTTTTAAGAAAAAATTTGTTTATTATTATTAAAAGGGATAAAGTCGCTTTTTGGTGGTGGTTAAATGGTAAAAGTAGTGTTATTTGTGTAAACTAAATGAGATAAAATTAACTTTAGTGTTGAAAAAGTAATGACATTGGGTGCAATATTGAGGTGTTTGATAGGTATAGATAAAAGAGAAAGAGTTGCTTTAGGGATGGAGGGAATATAAATCAAAACGAGTCAAATTTATAACTTTTGACAATACACAAACACACAATCAACTTATGTTTTTGGTGTTAATCCAGATTCCCAAATTAAAAGATTTCAAAGGCAAAATTTAGATTAACTCTGTAAATTCAAAACAATTGTAATTTAGATTACTAGGATCATTAATTCAACAAATTTCAAGTTCACTATCAACAATGTTGCAAGGCATCTCACATTGTAATCAGCATGCATTCAAAATTAAAATAGAAAAACCAGAGAAAGTGATTATTGTACCTTTATAGTTGCAATTTGTAAGCTTTCTTTCAAGACTCCTCAACTCCTTGTTATCACCATTCACAACAAGAACATGAACACCCGCTGGAGAAAACCCAAATGAACCCATCGATTAAAAACTGAATTTTCACTACTTAATTGATTCTCTGTATAATTTTGAGAGAAGAAAGGGAGAATGTATGAGAATGGGTGTTATATTTATAAGGAGACCAGGTAGAGAGAGCTCACCTTTTTACAGTAAAATTGGAGAAACATCGGCGAAAAATGGTGATTTTAACGAAAACCCAAATCGAATTGGGGATTTAACCCATCTGGGCAATGTATGGACTTTGAGGAACAAATTCGAAGCGGAATTGGAGCTCAATTGCAGATTTGGTGTTGCCATTGTCGCTGATTAATTGGTGGGAGAAGAGAAATTACACTCTCAGTCTCTCTTTGAAAATGGTCGACGCCAAATTTCTTGAGATTTAGGATTAGGCGTATTATTTTATTAATTTTAGTTTTTTATTATTATTTTTATTAATTTCTATTAATTTTTTATTATTTTCAAGATATTAAATACTCCCTCCCTCCGTCCTATTTTTTATTATCCATTTACTGTAGACACGGAAATTAAGGAAAAGTATGAGATAATAGTATTAAATGATGTAAAGTGAGTTTAATGGAGTGAAATAATAGTATTAAATGGTGTAAAGTGAGTTTGGTGGAGAGAAATAATAGTATTAAATAGTATGAATGTTGCTTTATTGCCTTATTTGGAAATTGATAAACAAAATTAGGACGACTATTTATGAAAAGCGGATAATCAAAATCAGGACGGATGAAGTATTAAGCAAATATTTGTGTGCACCATTTGCATCAATTTAGAATTGGTGTAATTGAATTTTAGGATTTTTTTTAAATTATATTTCAAATTCTGAACAAGACCCGAATCCGGACCCAATCCGGACTGACCCATCCTGGCCCGGACCCAAATAGTTCATGGTTCAGGGTTCATGATTTAGGATTCAGAGTTCGAGTTCAGGATTCATTTTTCATGGTTAGAGAAATAAAAAAAATATATAAAAAGTGAAATTACCCAAATTAATTATATCCCATAACTTATGGGACCACATTTGCAAGTCGATTTAACGGTTTCCGTCACGGTGGGACCACATTTGCAAATTAAAATTCTTATGAGACTAGTTCTGTCAGTAGTGGGACTAAATTGAAAACATGGTGTGGTTCATGGGACCAAAAGTGCAAAAAACTCATAAAATTTATAAGTGTATATCTCATTTTTCTTGCACTTAACACTTATATATATACCTCCATTCATACATGGCCTACCAAATCGACATGCATATTTATTGTTTTTCATATTTCATAACAGCCATATGTTGATTTTTTTACTTTGCAACTTCATGGATTTTCCTAAATGTAATATGTAGTCGAAATTATTTCTTAACTGTGTGGGGTAAGGGAATCGGTGTCCTTCGGCGTTCAACTACTCATAGTTTTTTGTTGGATTTTCAGGTACGAATATGATACATTAGAACTCAAATCTTGTTGGGTTTCCAAATTATGCAAGATGCTACAAAATATTAAAAAAAAAATAAAAAATCTTAATCACATAGTATTGCATATTGTGGAGCAAGAGATATGAATTAAAATGAAAAATAGTTAAGCGTGTTTTATTGTATCCTACGATCATGAAATCAAAAAATGGATGATGGCCGGATGACAATTTCTTCAATACTAAACGAAGAAATCATTACAACTCTAGGATGAAAAAACCAATAGTTTTCCACTTTTCTTTCTCAAATTATCTACAAGAATAGCAATATTAACATTGTTGTCACTAATTATTTTGATATATATAGCACATCGCCGAGCATGAACTATTGATGCAACAACAAGACCCATTAAAATCGAAATACACAGTGCGCCAAAATTCTGCTTCTTAATTCCCGGTGCTCCACATCTTAGATATTTATGCGCGAAAATTCACATTTTTTGCGACATATTATGACTTATATTCAGTAAAAAATGTGTTTTTGTGTTAAATTATTAGGTATAAACTTTCTGCTTCTTTCATGTTGATGCTACATTTTAATTTTCTTTTATACATGATGCGAATTGCCTAATGAGATACCTATGTTAGTCCTTAAAGGGACTAAAGTGCTGAAATTTGTAAATAATGAGGACTAATTTCAAAAATAAAATACTAAGGGGGCAAAAATTAAAATTGGTACAAGTTGAAGGACAAACAAATTGTACTTATCCTTATTTTTAATAGGGATTAAAGTTTTTTAGCCCAATAACTTTGGGCCGTTTTGAATTTGGTCCCGCATATATCAGGTTATAGTATTGTCACTGTATGTTTCGATCTTTTTTTATTTTAGTCCCGAATAATCAACCCGGTTGGTCAATTGGTAACTGTCCACGTGGAATTTTATTTTCATTTCTCCTTTATTTTTGGTCCGTCATGTATATATTTTCTATTTTTATTATTGATTTATTTTTATTCAATTATTTAACAAGGTCGGCACGGTTAGGGTCAGTTAAGGAATTAATACCTTGCACCTAACAAGACGTTAAGGAATAAATAAGTATAAGAAATATGGAAGGGAGGAAGTTTGAAAAATACATAACACTAATCATAACCCAGTTAATGTTACTAAGTCCAAATCATGTAGGGAAAACAGAGGTAAAACTTGGGAAAGAAATAATTAACATAAAATTGAAGGATCGATCTAAAATGTAAATGTTGTATTTATTTCAGCCAAGAAAATAAGGGGATTTCAGGTTATAGAATTCCTTCTCACTTTTTTTCACTTCGAATCGAGCATAATTGAAGGATGAAGGTGGCGCTGCCACTGGATGGGGCGGCGGAGAAGAGTCTTTAAAATGGCCTTAATGGTGATGGGTCTTTTGTTATGACCCGAATCCCTAAACCCGACTCGAAAAACAGACCCAACCCAAAACCCTATTAAATAAGTGAATAAAAATAAACAAAAAATAAAAAATAGAAGATACGCACACCCTAAAAAATAAAGGAGAAATGAAAAAAGATTCCACGTGGCGGTTGACCGGTTAGAAAACCGGTTGGTGCCAGTTTTTTTGGACTAAATTCAAAAATAGGCGAAACATACAGTGGCGATATAAATTCTGATATCTAAAGTACCAATTTTAAAACGATCCAAAATTATTGAGCTACAAAAAATTCAATAATTTTTAATAGAAAGTAAAAGAAAGTATTATTTAGAGGCCAATTCAAATTATATTTTTTATAGTCCAATAACTTTGCATTGTTTACAAATTGATTTCAATTGTATTGACTTATTTATTTGGCAAGGTCTCATATACACTTGGTGCACGGACTCTAGATCCGTGCACTCACTTTGACCCTACCCATTTTATTGTGGATCATTATTTTCACTAATGGTAAGGTCTCATTTTTTTAATGGGTCACTCATATACCCGAATGCACGGTGCGCACTTGGTGTACAGGAGACCCACTCTATTTATTTTGATCCTGTAAGTTTTTAAAAATTCTGAAATTAGTTCAGGAACCAGCTCCAGCAGGTTACCGAACTGGTCGCCTGCCACATGTGTATTTATTTTTCTTTTATGTAGTTCAATAACTTGCATCGTTTTGAAATTGGTCTCGATTGTTTTGACTTTTTTTAATTTTGATTTTATAAATTTTTTAAAATTTTAGAATTGGTCCAGATATTGACTTGAGCAGATTTTTTTCATTTATTTTTAATGCACCGTATGGCATTTTCATATTTCTTTTATGGGTGTTGCACCGTATGGCATTTTCATGTTTTGACCTTGGGAACAATTTCATGTATTTGAAGGCTTGAAGCGAAAAGCTATTCCAAACACAAACAGAAACATGCATGTACAATTTTAAACATTTCCGTATCAAAAGCTCATTTTGTATCTTTCATATGCATCAGCAAAACTATATGTAACTCACAAAGTAGAGAGAAAGAAGATGCTACAAGTTTAAAATATAAATGACAATATAATCTTAATCACAAAGTATTGCATATTGATGTAGCAAGAGACATGAATTAAAGTGAAAAATAGATAAGCAATGTTGTATTGTATCCTAAAATTACCTACTAAGAATATCAATATGAACATTGTCGCCACTAGTTATTTTTACAAATATCAGACCTACTAAGGCCGAAATAAACAGCATGCCAAAACTCAGGGCTTGGAAGATCAGAGAACAAAGGATCTAAAAAATCTTGGCCGTCGGATGGAACAGCGCGCGTGGTGGCAGGACTCGATTCTTCAAATAGCACTGGGCAAGAAGAAGAAGAAGATGGAGCATTGAAATCAAGGTTCTGCTCGTTATTGGTGCTGCACGCAGTAGATACTTGTGCGGGGCAGTTATGTGTTGCTACTGCTGCTATTCTACTCGTTTTTAGTTTATACTTCTGAAATCATTCACAATAAAATGCAATTAACATCAATCTTGATAGATACAAATATTAGTTTAGTTGGGACCAAAATGAACGAGAAACAAACCTGCAAATGGCTAGAAACATTCTCTCTTGTCAGCGATGACTCGTTCATCAAGCCGTGTATTAGCTTTGGAGTAGCTTCTGCAAGTGAAATACGACAGAATGAATTAATAATAGATTCCCACGACAATTTAATTAATGATGGATGGATGGATGGATGGATAGAAAGAAGACTTACTGTCAATGCCGATCTCATCCACAGCTTTCACGAACTTGTTATGAAGTTCAGGGATCCAAATGAGCTTAGGTTTCTTGGCAGAGCTGGAAAAGCCACCCACAATTTCCAAGTCCTTTCTTTTCTTTCTAGAATTCGAACCATCTTCAGAAATCGAACCACCCATAATAAGGCTATCTTCGAATTCATATTGTATCTGCATTCTTTTCTTGAACACGTGTAGCCATATGTACTGTAGGTCCTTCCTTCTTATAGGCTTTACAAGGTAATCACAAGCGCCGCATTCAACCCCTTTCATCACCTTGCTCGTTTCTTCATCTCTCGACATTACTAATTAATATATCATAAACAAACTGGATTAAAACTAACATTTATATACATACATGTAGAGAGGGAAAGAAGAAGAAGAAGACTCACGTATCACTGGAATTTCCAAGTTGAGACTAATATATTTAAGAAACTCGAAGCTATCCACGTCGCCCAGGTTCACATCAGTCATTACAATGTCAAACGTAAACCTCTCGTTTTTATTTCCAAGCATATAAATTGCCTCTGTCGCTGAGTTGCACGAAGTTACTGAAACTCACAAAATCCATAAGTTAATTACACACACAACATCGAGAGACTCTCTCTCAACATAATTCAAAAGCAATTTATAAAACGCGTCTAAATTCTTAACCAAAACGTGTTCTAATGTAGATGAAAAGTCAAGGAAAAGTCCCCAGATTCTCGAATCAAAGGATTTCAAAGGCAGAACTTATATAAATTCATGTAAATTCAAAACAATAATAAATTTGCAATCACTAAAAGTTAAATGTCAATGTTTGAAATTTCAAGTTCATAATCGACAATGTTGCAAGGCATCTCACATTGTAATTTGCATGCATTAAAAATAACATAGAAAAAACAGAGAAATTGATTAATGTACCTTTATAGTCACACATTGTAAGCATCCTTTCAACACTCTTCAACTCCTGCATATCATCATCTACAACAAGGACACGAACATCCGCTGGACAAAATTCAAATGAACCCATCGATCAAAAAACTGAATTTTCACTATTGAGTTCTCTGTATAATTTTCTAGCGATGAATTTAATTGAAAATACTTGTGAGAAAAGAAAGGAGAATGTATGAGAGTGAGTCTGATATTTATAAGTAGATGATTACGCGGTTACTAAATATCTATCTTATCTAATATCCTTGATTTTCATAACAGAATGGTGGACATATAAGGAAACAAGAGAGTTCGAGATTTCTTCTTTTTTTTTCAAAAATAAAAAAAATCACACGAGAGATTCACTGTAACAGAATCAAAAATGGATAATGTAAAAAAATAAAAAATATCATGAAGTGGGGATCAAGGCGACACCCCTTATCTATTAATTATAGAGATAAGCCCTAAATCAACACGCGCTAGCTAATTTAACCCCAATCGGTCTTTACAAAAAAAACTGAATTTCAAAACACCAGAAATAAAAACTGTATTTCTCAACATTTATTGAACAGAGAGAGCTCACCTTGTAGTGATCTGATCACTACTGCTACTGTCATACATATTTTTATGGGTAATTTCTAATAAAATGAAGATATATGAATAAAAGAGAAAAGATAGAGAGATTGAAGGGGGAGGAGTTACAGAGAAATAGAGAGAGACAGAGAATGCCGAGAACGGCGATAAGAGGAAGAAGACTGAAATTGTTTCTGCTTACCCATTTCTCTGCAGGATTCCCTATTTAATCATAGGTGCAACAATACAAACACAAATGGGCTTAAACATAAGATAATAAGGTCCAACAGAAATATGAACTAAATTGGCTAGTCCCTTAATGAAAATAATAATTAACATAAGTCCAATTATATAACCCAACTCATGATCATGACAATACTCCCCCGTTTTTGAGATCCTTGTCCCCAAGGATCTAGGATGATGTTCGCTAAAAAATGAAACAGCCAAAAACGGAAATGGATGGGTTCAAAGATGAGAATTGTTTTTCTAGTGCCCCTTTTCGGTGACCCCTCTCAACATCCTCTGAAGATCTAAATAACCAGCTCCATAGTATACTTCAACATGACCACTGTTGTAATGCATCAAATTTCCAAAGAGGTTGATATTGTAATCAAGAGCCAATGCAACTAGCACACCGAACTCCCCGCCAAAAAGCATGACAAGAAACACATGGTACAATGCTCCAATGTGGCCCAATTGACTTGCATATAGGTGGTGGATAAAGAAGTAAGTTGCTTGAAGAATATGCCAACTTAGTAATGGTGACTCCAGTGTTTTGGCTACACAATCAGCCATCCAAATTACAATGCCAAGATTTGACAATTCACCACCATGCCCAATGGAAGTCACGAACCATGCCAATGTATACCCTATGGATTTCTCACTTAGCGATCATCCCACCAAGCATCCCCAATGATAAGGGTATCGATAGTTCGAGCATTGCAAAGAACTACACTTGTAATACTGAGAGCCTCTCCAAAACTCCACAAAGAAACGCAAGCGACCTAGTATCAATCATAATCCCCTCATTTTCTATCACAGAGCCCCTAAGCTCCAATTTGATTACAACCATAGAATTTCGGCAGACATCTCTCACTTTGAATGAGCCTTGTCCCCATGGCTCGAGAGTCGGATTTTCGCTGCCTATATTTTTAGTTGCCAACCGCATCCTATCATAATTAAGATAGTACACAAGGAAGAGTGATGAAACACCAGAAGCACTCACTTCAACATCTAACACGCCAACGAAAAAAAATACCACATAACCAATTTCTCCAAGCTTAATGACACCTCTATTTTTTATTATAGAAACTTCTTCAATTGCCATTAAGAATGGCAAATCATTTTGTCTGTGAGGAGTTGATATGTAAGCATTAACCTCGTCCCTCAATGTCGTCCTTGAGAAACCTTTTTCTTGAGTCGATACCCAACACCAAATCGTAGATGAACTCTTCAAGTACCAACATAAATTGAAGTATGCATAATGCAACCATAGCTCCACCAAAAGACCAAGGATACTTATCCTATATTGGAAAAATTGGTCATTAATACTCATAAAGCACTCGAAAATTCTATCATCACCTAGCCCGATTTTCAAAAAAAATCCATGCACAACCAATTTAGAAAATAAGAGCTCTAGTGAACCCATCACAATAACACCACCAAAGAAAGAATAATCATATTCACATTTACGCTTTCCCCAAAGTCACAAAACAACTCAACATCCCAATATGTAATACCACCCCGATATAATTATCCACATAATATGCATCAACTCCTTTACCACTATCACTATCAATAAGCATTTTCAATTCAACATCACGGGCATTTGCAATTTCTCATAGGCTCTTACTATTGAAATCATAGGGGAGGCCAAAACTCATCACCAAGAATTCATAAGAGGGAAGTAATTTTCTTACCTCTTGTTCCATTCCATCAATTTCAGGAACTCGTTTCCGGGCATTTGTACAGAATTTTTCCTAGCCTTCTTTACCAAAACTCTCACCATCTGTGGCATCTTTAACGGATGAGTATCAGCTAGACTGACGATTTGGTATTGCTCTGGAGCCTGTTTCTTCACACCCAAACCCATACTCTTCTTCACGGTATCCTTCAATGCCACACAACCCTCGATAGTATATCCAACCCAATTCCCATCCCCATTAACACTCCAATTAATCAAACCCATCGCCATCAAGACGCCCGGTTGCTACAATTCCCTATTTCCTTCACACTCATGTAATTGAAAAACTCCTTTCCCACATCGACATACTGAATGATTCCATCAAAATTACTACTACAATTTTTCACATTATCACAACTATTATTTTCCACAATCCAAAATCTAGGATGAAACCCACCAAACATAGGAAATATGCATGACAAGAATAATCAGTTTATACAAGTTAAGTTAATTAAATTTATAAGTGTATATCTCATTTTTCTTGCACTTAACACTTATATATATACCTCCATTCATACATGGCCTACCAAATCGACTTATGTTTATGTTTTTAATGTAATGAGAAGTCAAAGGAAAAGTCTCGTACATATATTTCTAAAATACATTATGAGTGCACGGTGCACCCGAAAAAACATGAGACCAACTATTTTTCAAACAATCTATTTGATTTTATTACAATAATTCAATGATAATTTTTTTAATAAGGTAAGGTGTAAATTCAACCAAACCAAAAAATATAAGCAAGTGAATTGAACTCATGACTTTTAATTATTGTGCTTGTCTATTGCATCAAACTTAACACCCTTCCAGTCTCACATAATAACGTAATGAGAAGTCAAGAAAAAGTCTCGTGCATATAATTTTACTATTAATTCAAATGCTCAAATTAAAGCATTTCAAATTGCATCTTATAAATTTTTAAAACAACTTATAAAATAATAAAATTTATAAGATATTTAAAATAAGCTTATCAAACGGACTTTTAATCGAAGAGTTGGTTAACGAACTAATATGCGTGACAAGAATAATAAATGTATACAAGTTAAGTTAATTAAATTTAAAGTTCGATGAGTAGGTTAATGGACAAATATGCATGACAAGAATAATCAGTTTATACAAGTTAAGTTAATTAAATTTAGAGTTTTTTTGCACTTTTGGTCCCATGAACCACACCATGTTTTCAATCTAGTCCCACTACTGACAGAACTAGTCCCACAAGAATTTTAATTTGCAAATATGGTCCCACAATTTACCAAGTTTGCACATTTGGTCCCAAAATTAAACGACTCTTGACGGCATCTCGTTAACCGCGAAACGGACACTGTTAAACGTATAATTAATATGTGTTAAACATTAATCTGTCTTAACAAATTAATTGAGTTTTTTGTACTTTTGGTCTCATGAATCACGCCATGTTTTCAATCTAGTCCCACCACTGGCAGAACTAGTCCCACAAGAATTTTAATTTGCAAATGTGGTCCCACAATTTACCAAGTTTGCACATTTGATCCCAAAATTAAATGGCTCTTGACGGCATCTCGTTAACCGCGAAACGGAAACTGTCAAACGTATAATTTGTAGGTCCCGAACGGGTTTTGTGAGGGCAGAAGTCTAGAGGGGAGGGGTGAATAGACTTCTGAAAAACTTTTGTGCAGATCAGGTGTGATGGCGATTAGCTTTGATCAGAGGCAAATAATCGATTTTGGATCGATATCTAACTTACTAATCGCCTGAAGGCAGATCAGTTCGGTATCTATCAGTTTAACTGATTGTGCGGAAGCTAAGTTTTACCCGTGTGAAAAACCAGTTTTAATAAGTCAGATTCCAAAGTCAGTCTTTCAACCAGTTGACTAAAGTGTCAAACTTGATCAGATCAGAAGCTTGGTGCTAGCTGATCTTAACTTAGAATATGTATGCGCAGACTTTTAAATAGGTTGTGTGCGATTGTGTAAAAAAAGCTTAATCAAAGCGGTAATTGCACACAAGATTTATAGTGGTTCGACAAACCAAATCCTACGTCCCACTCTTCCCTATCACAAGGGGGCACCAACTAAACCAATCGGACTTAGATTTTTGTGTTAGTCCAACACAGTACACCAACAGATATTTAAATAGTTCTCACTCAACCGATCCCAGAAATCAGAACTAGAAACCCTAGTCTGAAATCTTGCTAAACAACTTAACCTAACTTTAGGTTTGGGTAAGATTGTTTTGGTTCCAACTTTGAAATCTTTTCTAGTTTTTAAGTAGCCTATCAGCTAGATGAAAAGATTTATGTGCTAAGAACTTATGGGATGAACACTTAAAAATAATCTTCAAGTTTGTGTTCTTCGTGCGGAAATCGATTATAGCTTGAGCTTCTTGATAGTTTCCGTGTCTTCACTCTCGGTGTAATCCCATATATATAGACCTCGAAATCAACGAGCCGTTGGAGAGCAATTTGAATTTCGGGCTATATTTGGTAGACTTCTTGAGATTGATGTGGCGTCTTGAGAATCGGCATGGCGAAAGTGAATAGTGTCTTTTATAGCCGTTAGAGAAAGCGGCACCCAAATCCAGTAATTTGCCGCCTCCGATCATACGTGTCTTGTCCTTATTGGTTAACGAAGCACTTTTTCGTGTTGTTCTACCAACTAAGGTTGACATTCTTCTTGTTCGGATCATCGACGTATGATTTGGTGAAACATCGATTTTCACACAGTGAAATGACTTTGATCACCAAAACCGATCGATCTACTGATAGAGTCTTCGGTGCCGATTGTCTTAGCTTCAACTAGCGTAACTCGGTGATGTAAGTCTTCGATCCGATCTTCGAAGTCATCCGATCTTCGATTTCTTCAATTTGAGCTTCATGACTTCAAATTGAGATATCTTACTTTATCGATCGATCGATCTTTCTTACGTCTTTCTCTTGTCTTCCGCCCGCTTTGATATCAAATTGTTCTTGAGCGGACCTATACATATTGAGGTTCCCCCTCAATATGTGACCTATCTTCTACATCAGTTGTTCTATACAATAATTATCAACTGGTATCCTATAACTGGTAATAAAAACATCAGTCAGCTAACAGGTCTGACTGGTCCTATTACATGTGTTTTAGAACTTTCATCAAAACTCTAAATTTCCCAACAATTTTCCCCTTTTTGATGAAACCAAAACACTTGAGAAACCAAGCACAGTTGATAAGTATAAAACAATAAAGAGCACATAATCGTAAGACAATGAGATTTTGTCTTAGGATCAGAAAATAAACTTTTCTTTCATTATATTTGTCGATTACATATTACATCAGAAAAGTTGAGTTTAAAAAAAAAAACAGCTGATCCTAAGTAGTCTTCTGATTCTTCAGTCTCTTGGCTTGTATCCTTCTGGCATTTCTCTTTGATCTTGAGGGATGTTGAAAATCCGGTATAGTTTCCATTTGACATCATTGATCTGGCCGAGGATCGATTATGCGCTTTTGCTCAGATGTCAAAATAGAACCTTTGAAATGTCGATCATCAAATGAGCCATCCGCCTTCTTCGAGTAATCCAACACATCATACTCTTGGCGAGATATTTTTACATTGATTATTTTGGCCTCATTTTCCGGATACTTGAAAAATGCGATATTTGTTTTTCAACCAGGTTGAGGAATTCTCGCATCGAGATTCTTCTTGTGGAACAAGATCTAGAACAAAGGCATCCGAAGCCATTCACTTCGATCTTATTCCATTCCTCAAACCTATCCGCGTGTGCGGCCCGGTTTTTGAATGATCTCATCAACTCTTCTTTGCCGGCAAATGAGGTTCCGTCCAGATTTTCCAACTTTTCCTTTCTTCGCCCTCGATCAGATTTCTTCTTCGGATCTTACCGCCTCTGCCAATTTTTCTGCCCTTCTTTCTTCTTCACTTATTCGGGCTTCTTCAGCAATCTGCTCTTTGGACAGTTTCTCAGCCAATTTCTTATCGGCTTTGTATCGGCTAGTGTGCTTCTTGTGACTTTCTTAGTTTGAGGATGGTACAAGTTGTGATGTCCCAAAGACCAAGACTACCTTTTCTTGCCTTTGACTTTTCCATCTTTTTAGAAATTTCGTTAGCAAAAAGATCCAGATGGTCTAGTCTTTGTCTATAGGATTCAACTGTCTGAATCAGGTCTTCTGTTGTTCTGATAGTGTCAGTTGGTTTCTCAATCTGTCCTTCCCCCTTTTTGGTTTGATCAAAAAGAGCAGTGAGGTGGGAAGTCAGAGATCCAAAGCTGACTGATATCTCCTTGTCGAGATCTTCAACAGATAAATGTTGAGCTTGAGCAGTTAGACTTTGAATCTTCGAGATCAGCTCAGTCTTGACAGATTCCATGGCAGTATAGAGGGTAAGAATTAGTTTGTCAAGTTTCTCTTCAGTCATTTCTAGCTTTTCAGTGAGCATCAGAAAAGAAACTTGTTGTTGATCAACCTGAACTAGCTTGTCATCAACTGACTTTTTAAACTCAGCAGTCAGGTTGGTCACAGTTTGAGAGAACTGATCTTTGATTGCCTCAATCTGGGAAATAGCCAATTCCCGTTGATCCTTTATTTCTTTGAGGCCAATCTGCCTCTGATCAGTTATTGTGTTGCTAAGTTGATTAGCCAACACTCCCTCAACTTCTTCTTTCAGGAGATCTTTGAAACATGATCTGATCTCCTGAAGTTGATCAGCGGTGATGTGAGTTGTAGGAATGTTTTGCGTCACCTGATCTCTTTCAGTTGTTTGCGCCTCCAGTGGTTGGTCATGAACTGCAGCACCAGTTCCACTATCATCGGCAGCTCCCACATCCTTCATAGGAACATCTGCTTCAGGAGCTTCTTCAGCAGGCTCCAGTTCACCTTGTTCGGTCAACCCCAGCTTCCTGTGGATCAGAGCTTTGATTGATTCAGCAGTTATCAGCTCAGCTGGTGATCCTACTTGAGCAGATTTCTTCATATCGAAATCAAAATCTGCGAATTCATCAGCACCTCCCATCTGTTCTATAATCATCATAAAATCTGAGAAGCTCTTTAACCGGAGATCTTTCCAGGTGAGGATCTCCATAACCTCCTCTCTAATAACAGGATGGGCTACCAGCTCTGGATACATCTCATCAATATCTCGTTCAATTTGCATTCTGACCATTTTCCCGGTGATGGTCTTGGATGATCTGGACTCAGGAATTATTTGTTCAGATCGACCAGATTCCGGTTGATGAGATGTAGAGGGTTCTGGTGGTGTCTGAGTAGGCGGAAGTTGGCTGATTGGTTGAACCTGCAGAGGTTCTGTTGTCGAAGCAATTACGTCCGGCTCTGCAGCAGGTGATCTTTCTGGTTTGCGAACTGATGAACTGTCAGGATCGCGGGCAGGTGGAAGAGAATGAGAAATATGCTCAGCAGCCAGAAGTCTGAGCGGTGAATCAGCTCGAGATTGAGGAGAATGAGATCGTTCGTCTCTTGCTCTTCCCTCAGAATGTTCTGGCGAGCTCTTAAATTGAGAAGCCTGTCTGTCTGATTTTTCGGCTGATTTCTGTGGCTCATCAGGTTGCTCTGGCACTCCTTTTTCATCTGACTCGTCTTCCAGAAACAGATTCATGGAGGCCTGTTTTGCCTTCTTCGGCCTCTTCTCCTGAGCCTTCACCAGTTTTCTCTTTTTCTTTTGGGGAGCATCTGGTGTAGACGTGGCTGCCTCTTTGGTTTTTCCTTTCTTCACCTTTGGAGGGGTGGGCCGCATATCATCATCAGGTGGCCCATATATGGCTGAAGTGGTTGTGAGGAAGGCCTTGTAGGACTTCAGTCCATTCTGATCCCATTCGGCATTTGGCATTTTGTCCTTCAGAATAACTGCAACCTTGTTGAGATTGTTGATCCTCTTCTTCAGATAGACCTGCCTACGTTCATTAACTCCAAATTTTTCATGTTCTTGGAGCAGAATGGCCTTCAGGAAGCCATGCCAATTGATATTCTTGGCTTCATCGATTATCGCAGCCATGCTGTACAATTTTACGGATGTTAGAGCATCTGGGCTGAACGAAATACCCATGATTGTTTTTGACAGTATGTCAAACAACAGTCGGTATTTCCTTTTTAACATAGGTCTGACAAAACCTGCGGTCTGATGTTTTTCCCATACCGTGAGTGGCCATCTACAACAAGATAGACTCGATTAAAATTGTGCATAATCATAACGATATCATATATTGATTATCAGACCTATTCTCAGGCCTAGTAATCGATAAACACATACGGATACCAAGAAAAGATAAGGCATATCGCAGAATAACATATAGACATAATCTATGATCAATGGATTTTAGAAAAGAAATTCATCAAATAACCAGAAATTATCAGATTCTGTTTTTCGGAAAGATAAGTTTGAATCGCAAGAAAACACTTTGAATCGCAGAAAGGTAATTTTGAGTTTTCAGAGAATAAATCGCAAGAATTTTGAGAAGAAGAAAACTCTGGTAGGGTTTTGATGAAACTTATAGGGTGGAGGAGGGAAAAACGAGATTAGAAGATCAACCGTTTGAAAAGGTTAAACGATCCAGATTGAGCGGTTTTGATCGTGTGGTCAGGAAAAGCACGTACGATTGCCTTTTGGATTTAAAAGCACATTTTGTGGCAATTAATACAAGTACCCCACGTCCGCATTAAATATTTTGCAGGAAATACGTCACAAAAAGTAGTGTGTACAAGAAAGGCAAATATTATCGATAAAATCGATAAATAAGCGAAGAAACAAGGAAATAGAAAAGCGTATCTGGTTGACTGATATTGTAATCAGTCAATACCACTCGTAGATGTTGATTCCACTTGTTGACCTTAGTTTTCTGCCTAATCCTTATAATTTCCCAACTGTCCTTTTCAACTGATCCGCTTCACTTTGCGTCTGGTTTTCCTTTTCTGATCTTCCTCGGTCAGTTGAAGTTCCCCATTCAACTGTTATTTCTGATTTCTTATTGACTGATATATCTGATTTGTTGAGGTATCATACTCAACTGATCTTCCTCATCTGATCAGTCTCTTATCTAATCAGATTTCAGTTGACCTAATCTGATTCTACTCAGACCAAGCCAATTCTTGGGATAAGTGTTACCGCCAAAACTTAGTTCTTGAAGAATTGAATAGTAGTCTCGATTCCTAAGTCAAGACGATTTGACATGTGTAATAGTAGTCTGGATACTTCGTAATGTCAAATCACCATAAATTTATCCAATTATCAGTCGCGTGTTTCCTACACGCTGTCCTTGTGATGCAGATTTCTCTAAAAGGCTTTGAGAAATCAAATTTGCATTTTCACCCTTGCTTGGCCTCTATAAATTGGACCAATGATTTACACAACATAATCCATTCACCATACTTATCTTCTTTGTAAAATCATGCATTCTGGTGAACCCTTATTTCCTAATTGAAACTTCCCAAAAAAACCATTACCCTTTTTTTCAATGATTTCACTTTTCTCAAATCAACCCCCTGTGTCCCTTTTATTATTTGTTTTTTCGTCATCATCAAAGATTACACATAAAATTGTTGCAAAACTTCTCTACCACCAAGGCGCGGATCTCGCTATCGCAAATCGAGAAGACACTTCTCCTAACCGTATGCACCTTGTGTGTCTATCGAGATGACTTGAATTAGATCAACAGACTCCGATATAAAACATGAGTTTGATATACGGTCTTGATCAGACAACAACTGATCTTCGTATATCAACTCTATTTTTGCATGTGACACATGTGCCCATATGATCTTTGTATCACTTTCTTGGAACTTGTGTCCCATTTAACAGCTGGAGAGCCCATTGATTTCAGGTCTAAGGGCTCCTGGCTTAGAAATCGTTTCAACGCCGCTCTCGCTCCTAACTCTGAAGCTCTGAGGGTGGCTTTTAGGATTATTTCAAAGCCTTGTTAAGTGGGGGAAAATGGGAGCATCGATCTTAAAATCTCTCTCCCCTTCTAGGGTTAGGTTTAGGGTTTAGGGTTTATGGCTTATGTACTGACCTCCGGGTCCTTTTGTACTTGTAACTTGTAATGTAAATCTGACCTTCGGGTCTTTATCAATGAAAATTTCTATTATTCCATTGTTGTGTAACTTTCCTGTTTTCTTATGCGATGTAAGCTTTAATCTTGTGAAAGTTGCTTGTTGAATATCAGCTTAATCGACTTATAAAAGAATGAAATAACCAAACCGATTTAATCGATAATCATTTAATCGATCGGTTCCTTTTAAATCGATAATCCAGAAATCGATCGCCTTCTCATATCAGTTCCTTGACTGATCTTCTGATCAGTTGAGATACCAAACTCAACTGATTCCTCTTAACCTGGTTAGTCTCTTAACCAGCTGGTTCTGGAGATTAGTCCATCAAACATTTTAGGTGCTTTTTCTCCAAGATCCAGAAGCCCTAGCTCATTGCATAATTCTCTGAATCTGATCTCAGCTAGTGGCTTGGTTAGAATATCAGCTTTCTGTATATCAGTATGAATCTTTTCCATTATGATATTCTTCTTTTCAACATGATCTCTTATAAAATGGTGTCTGACGTCCACATGCTTGCATCATGTATGTAGAACAGGATTCTGAGTGATTGCAATAGCACTATTACTATCACAGAATATAGGTACATTCTTAGCTACAATGTTATAATCCCTTAGCTGCTGACTGAGCCAGAGCAGTTGGGAGCAACAGCTTCCTGTAGCCATATATTCTGCTTCAGTAGTAGATGTCACAACTGATGTCTGCTTCTTTGAAAACCACGAGATCAGTTTACTTCCTAAAAACTGACATGTTCCTGAGGTTGACTTCCTGTCTATCTTGCAACCTCCATAATCAGAATCAGAATACCCACTAAGCTCTAGATTATCATCTGATGGGTAAAATAAACCAAGGTTTACTGTCCCCTTCAGATACTTAAGAATCCGCTTAGCTGCTTTAAGGTGGCTTTTTGCATTGGATTTGCCTGAAATCTGGCACATACACCTACTGCAAAAGTGATATCTGGTCTGCTGGCAGTCAGGTATAGTAGAGATCCAATGAGAGCCCTATATTCTTTCTGATTGGTTTTCTGACCATCCTCATCTGGATCCATCTTGAATCCAGACATCATAGGAATTTTGGCTTCCTTACAATTTTGAACTCCAAACTTAGCCAATAAACTCCTAGTGTACTTTGTCTGGTAGATGAATATCCCTTCTGTACTTTGTTTAACTTGTAGACCCAGAAAGTAACTCATCTGACCCATCATGGACATCTCGAACTTCCTTGCATCACCTTTTGTCAATCTTTCACATAGACTCTTGTTGGGAGATCCAAGATGATGTCGTCCACGTAAATCAACCATCGAATATCTTCTCCATCTTCTATTCGGAATAAGGTTATATCCATTGCCTTTAGTGAACCCACCGCCTATCAAGAATCGAGAGAGTGTATCATACCAAGCTCGAGGAGCTTGTTTCTAATTATAAAGAGCTTTTCTTAAATCGGTACACTTGGTTGCCCTTTTCAAAGCCCTCGAGGTTGTTCGACATAAACTTCCTCTGCTAGTACCCCGCTTTAAGAATGCACTCTTTACGTCCCATCCGATACTCTGTGAACCCTCTCGTGGGAAGCATATGCCGTAAAACAAAATTAATGGCTTTAGGCGGCGATCGGTGCAAAGGTCTCATCATAATCAATTCTTCCGATTGTGAATACCCCTTAGCAACAAGTCTTGCCTTATTCCTGGTTATGACATTTTTCTCATCTCTCTTGTTCTTGAAAACCCACTTTGTGCCAATTACGTCTTGATGAGTTGGTCTGTCCACCAGTTCCCAAACTTGATTTCTCTCGAATCGCTTTCCAGCTCCTCCGCATGGCTAGAATCCAACTTCGTCTTGTAGAGCTTCCTCTATCATTGTTGGTTCCTTCATAGATGTATAACAACAATACATGGCACTTTTCACCAACTCGATGTCTAGTTTTAACTCTATCGATGGGTCTCCGATGATCGATCAGGTTGGATGATGGTTATCCGTGTCCTTCGCTCGATTTGCGTCGGTTTGGAGAACATCATCCATTTCTGATAGTAATTCATTACTAGCGATTGGGAGTGGTGCAGAGTTATGATCCACTTGATAAGAACATGTCTCAGCTGATGTTGGACTCATCATGTGTCGATGTCGCTAAGTGGGAACTTCAGATGTTCCCCTGAACCGGATGGTTCAGTTGATCTTGTCTCAAATTGCATCTTCTTCATCGGAGTTTTTCGTACCTTAGGATCCGATTGACCGGTGAATCAGCTAGATCTGGAATGTATCTTTATTACGAGTTCGATCCTTTTTCTTTTGATCGTTAGTGATCCATTTTCCAACATCGTCGGTCTTGGTTGATCTCGTACTTCTTGTTAAAAGGTGATTTCTCTTGTTCGTAAGATGTTTCATCAAGGACTACATGGGTGTTTCTTCCACAACTAGGGTTACGCCTGTTGTAAACCCCCCGAAAGTTTTGCTAGATGAGGAATATCCTAAGAATATACCCTCATCGACTTGCTTCAAAGGTCTTCAACCCGACTCTTCCCATTGTTGTGTATGAAACACTTACACCCAAAAACATGGAAGTAAGAAACACGAGGTTTTCTCGCCTTCCCACAGTTCATAAGGGTGTTTTTGTAGTGAGCCTTAGTCGGAAGACATCTGCTAAAGTATGACATGCAAGATTGATAAATTTTCGCCTAAACGGCTTGGTATTGCATGTTCAAATAACATCGTCTGGCAGCAGCTTCTTTGAGTGTTCTGTTTCTCCGCTTCGCTACTCCATTCTCGTTGTATGGCGTTCTTGCGGTGATGTCTCATGTTGTATACCAAACTTAGAGCAAAAATCAATAATAAAAGAGTTCGTAAATTTCATGCCTTTATTTGATCCGATTTTTACTACTCCCACACCCTTTTCATTTTGTAATCTTTTGAGCAACTCGGGTATCTTTGTTTGTCGCCTCATTCTTCTTATGTAAGAATATAACCCGTAAACTTGGAATAGTCATCCACGATTACCAGAGTATATTTCGTCCCACGAGAGGAATCGACCGTAATCGGGTCCAAATAGATCCATATGAAGCAATTTGCAATACTCTGCTGGATGCGGTCCAGGATTCCCTTGAATGAAGCTTTGACTGTTTTTTCCTTCCGACATGCGACACATGTCCGATCCTTAGAAAATACTTCATTCTAAGTCCTTCCACTAAAGACATCCTTGCTATCTTATTAAGAGTTTTAAAGTTCAGATGACTCATTCTCTTGTGCGAGCCAATCGCTACTTTTTGGAACTCTTAACAATCGAAACATGCATTTCTTGGGCAATCGTTCCAATCTCTTTGTGTAGATTGTCCCTTTCCTTGAACCCGATTAGCAAGATCTGCTTGAGTGGCTCAATTTTTTATAGTGCATTGATCGATCGAGAACTCAACACCGAATCCGTTGTCGCAGAATTGTGAAACCGATAATGAGTTATGCTTTAGACCTTCGACATCTGAGACTCCGGTGACTTGTACATCATCATTCTCTAAGGTTACGAATCCTTTGGTAAAACCAAAGTTATCATCACCGAAAAGAGTACACGCTGCCCCTTTTTGTTCTATGTAGGAGCTAAGGAGATGTTTGCTTCGGTATGTGCCTTGAGCATCCACTATCGATGTACCGGATAGTTGCTTGTACACCTCCTTTGTTGGCCAAACCCACGAACACTCGCAATCAAATCGGGGCTTTAGGTACCCCTTTTGGATTGGGTCTTGAGGGGTTAGGATTGGTTTTGGGGATCCATACAAACAGGGCACTTCTATTGAGATCGGTTAGATCGAAGGCCCGATTTGTCTCCCATACCTATCAACATAATCATCGCCTCTTTATATTCTTTACGATTAGTATGATTATTAGTGTGAACCTTGGGTGACTTAGAAGACTTGGGATTTATCTTTCTTTGTTTGTCTTCTTTTTCATCCATTAATGGCTCTCAAAGTCGACCCTAGGTTTCGATTATAGGGTAGGTACGATCGCTACCATCAAAAGATTCATATCTTTTTTTGGCATAGGTGGTTTTTGCGGTTTACCTATAAGCTGCTTATTCGGCAAATGACCTTGATTGGATCTCGATTAGACTTCCCTTTTACTGTGTTGTCTTTTTCGATACCTAATCTGCTGATCGAGTTGAGGTCTCTTCGTAAGAATCGGGTTCTTCTGTTGATTCCTCGCCGATGATGCTTTTACCAGTTAGGGTCCATTTTTGTTCCCCGCGATTAGGCACCGCCCTTACTTGCTCAACAGTCATTTTCCTTACCAGATACAAGTTTAGCTTTTAGTGTATCTTTGTCGAAACTTGTTTGATTACACCTTTTGAAGTGAATCAAACCGGGCTTTTGAGGATGTGGAAGGGTTCTCATACCCAAGTCACTTTTTGTTAATCTTTGTTCGAAAATAGGCGTTCATATCTTGAATCGGTTTTTAGATGACTTTGTGAAAACCTCTCTTTTTTCTTGCAAACTATCCTCGGAAGATTTTAGACTCTCATGTAGTCGGAATAGCTCATCAAATTTAGCTTGAAGGATTTTGAAGTCATCAACTTGTCGTTTGTTGATTGCTAGTGATCTTTGATCCGCTTCTCCCGATCGTAAGATTTAACTTTCAAAATGTTAAGTTCCTCGCCACCTTCTCGAAAGGGTTTCACCGATTTCGATTCAAAGTTTTTTTTGAGGCGTTCTCTTCAACAAGATGATTATTTTTGATCCTTAGCTTGTCATTCTCAGCTTCCACTATATCATAAGTGTCTACTGCATTAGAGAGATCATCAAGCAATTGCTCAGAGTAGAGCTGCAGGTCAATCTCTCCAGCAGGTGTGCTAATAATAGCGGTGTGAAAGCGAACCAAAGAAAGGTTTGGAGGTTACCTCGGATTGGTCCTCCTTGGCCATCGAGGCAGATTTCATAAATCATCCAAGAGAATATCAGATCTTCATTCTCATAGAAGTCAACAGCACTGCTTATTAGACAGAAGTCTTCTACAGATGAGTACCCAGAATCTTCAGAGGGCAGATAGGAATCATCAATTCCAGATGTGTCAGCGACCATGGCTTTTCTGTCCCTATAACGTTGCTCTCTTATGTTCCGCTTTTCTTTCCTTTCTTTTGGCGTCGTCTGCTGCGATCAAGGCCAGAGTGACTTCGGTTTCTCCACGGTTGAAACATCGCTCCATGATCCACGGAACCTTTTCTTCCGGGTGAGTCATTCCGTCAGTAGGATCTATCGGTGACTTCCCTTTTCGATAATCCCGAACTCCTTCTCATCAAAAATTATCTCTTCTCTCATCGGTCAAATTATCTCTTTTCTTTTTCTTCTGTGATCTCTTCGATCATCGATCACGGTTCTTCTGGAGATCTGTCAATCTCCTCCTATCTTCCTCGGCTATGTTGATAATCTTTATAGAATCTGCGATACTTACCAAGTTGAGTATTTGATCTTTCAAGTTTCCTCGTAAGCGAGTGATCTGCTCGCTGACTTATTATGTTTCCAACGAGTTCGATTGGCCTTCGATCTGCTGTTTGGTTGCTTTAAACGCAACCGATTTAGGCGTTGAGGCTTCAAAGCAGCGCCTCGTCTTCATCTGCTTGTCCTCTTTTCGATTAAGTCGAACTCGTGAGCTTTAAGGCTTAGGAACAAAGCTACTCGGCTTCATTTTTGAAATGTCTTGGCAATCCTTGATTCTGTGACTTTTCATGTCCCATTTCTTGGTGAGAGATCTTAAGATCTTGTAGTTGATATCTTTGTCTAACATCTCTACCAAGTTCTCGTAGCTTATTTATCGACATAGTAATCCTTCCATCGAGCTTTCGTTGATGGTCTCATGGCAAGATTCTTCAATTTTTTCGAACTTCACCAGTTAAACTTGTGTAGGTTGTCTTTGATCCGATCATTTCCTTCAGATATCTCGGTAGAGTATCCCACATTGCTTTCGCAGCTTTTGAGATATTTTATCTTCTCCTTGGTGACTTTATCCATCGCCTTCATGATTATATGCCCGAGATTGTATTCAGAGTATACTGACTTTCTTTCCTCTCGCATCCATCAAGGCCGGGCTTTTTTTCGCACAAGACTTTCCGTGGCAAAATCGGATCTCCTCCAACCGCAGGGTTGTCGTGATATATGATGATGGGTCCTCTTTCAATGACTTCCATCATTCTCGCCACTTATCGATCCTAGATGGTTGCACATATATATGGCCCAATCGCATACTCATCAATTGAGAACTTTGGCAAATCATGATACATACCGGGTATTATCCATCTTTGAGTGATTTGGAAAAAGCGAATGAGTTTTAAAAAACGGTTTTTTCAAGATCCGCTCAAATGACCACAAAGATTCTTCCTCAAAAATCGATGATACTCAAAGCTAGTGGTCTGTAGAACCACTGCTCTGATACCACTTGTAGGTCCCGAACGGGTTTTGTGGAGGGTTAAGTCTAGAGGGAGGGTGAATAAACTTCAAAAACTTTTGTCGCAGATCGGTGTGATGGCGAGTTAGCCGATCGAGTGCAAGTGAATCGATTTGACCGATATCTAACTTACTAATCGCCTGAAGGCAGATCAATTCGGTATCTATCGGTTTAACTCGACAGCGGAAGCTATGTTTTACCCGTGTGAAAAACCAGTTTTAATAAGTCAGATTCCAAAGTCAGTCTTTCAACCAGTTGACTAAAGTGTCAAACTTGATCAGATCAGAAGCTTGGTGCTAGTTGATCTTAACTTAGAATATGTATGCAACTTTAAATAGGTTGTGTGCGATTGTGTAAAACAGTTAATCAAAGCAGGTAAGTGCACACAAGATTTATAGTGGTTCGGACAAACCAGTCCTACGTCCACTCTTCCCTATCACAAGGGGCACCAACTAAACCAACTGGACTTAGATTTTTGTGTTAGTCCAACACAGTACACCAACAGATATTTAAAGAGTTCTCACTCAACCGATCCCAGAAATCAGAACTAGAAACCCTAGTCTGAAATCTTGCTAAACAACTTAACCTAACTTTAGGTTTGGGTAAGATTGTTTTGGTTCCAACTTTGAAATCTTTTCTAGTTTTTAAGTAGCCTATCAGCTAGATGAAAAGATTTATGTGCTAAGAACTTATGGGATGAACACTTAGAAAATAATCTTCAAGTTCGTGTTCTTCGTGCGGAAATCTGATTATAGCTTGAGCTTCTTGATAGTTTCCGTCTTCACTCAAGTATAATCCCATATATATAGACCTCGAAATCAAAGAGCCGTTGGAGAGCAATTTGAATTTCAGGCTATATTTGGTAGACTTGCAGGATTGATGTGACGTGCTTCAGGAACGGCATGGCCGAAAGCATGAATAGTGTCTTTTATAGCCGTTAGAGAAAGCAGCACCAAATCCCGTAATTGTCGGCTCCGATCATACGTGTCTTGTCCTTATTGGTTAACAGAAGCACTTTTTTTGGTTGTTCTACCAACTAAGGTTGACATTCTTCTTGTTCGGATCATCGACGTATGATTTGGTGAAACATCGATTTTCACGGTGGTGACCGATCGACAAAAATGATCGATCCTACCGATAGAGTCTTACGTGCCACTGTCTTAGCTTCAACTAGCGGACTTCGGTGATGTAGGTCTTCTGGTCGATCTTACGGAAGTCAATCCGATCTTGATTCTTCTGAATTTGAGCTTCATGACTTAATTTGAGATATCTTACTTTATCGATCGTCGATCTTACGTCCTTCTCTTGTCTTACGCCACATCGGATATCGGGCTTGTTCTTCAGATCTTCAGAACGGACCTATACATATTGAGGTTCCCCCTCAATATGTGACCTATCTTCTACATCAGTTGTTCTATACAATAATTATCAACTGGTATCCTATAACTGGTAATAAAAACATCAGCCAGCTAACAGGTCTGACTGATCCTATTATATGTGTTTTAGAACTTTCATCAAAAATCTAAATTTCCCAACATAATTAATACTCCCTCCGTCCCCATTTTTAAGAAACTCTTTTCATTTTTTTTTTTTTAAAAAAATTGTCTCAATCTTTAAGAACATTTCTTAAAATGGATATACTAATTTTATCACTTTATCACATAAAATACTACTCCCTATGTCCTAACTTTGATTGTCCACTTTCTAGAGATAATATTCCGATTTTGTTTGGTCATTCCTAAAAAGGAAATAAAACAACTTTCAATTCTATTTAATATTATTATTCCCTCCACCAAATCCACTTTACACCATTTATTCTCTCCACTAAATCCACTTTACACTATTTAATATTATTTATCTCCTACTTTTTTTAATCTCCGTGTCTACAGTATTTGCCTATTTGGCCAATCAAAATTAGGATGGAGGGAGTAATAACCAACTCTTATTACCCCCAACGACCCATCACTTTATCACATAAAATACTATGAGTACCAAAATAGGACTCACATTAAGATGCAAGAAACTAACCAAACCGATATAGGGTTTTAGATGCAAGAATGATAAGTAGTATAATAAAAATCAGTGGAAAAATCACTCATTTATTATGTTTTATCTATTTAGCAGATGTGAAAAACTAGGTTTTGGGAAAAAAAATTTGGAAACACTTGATTTTCCCACCAATTTTTATCAAATTTGAATTCAATGGGACTAAAAGTGAAAGTATATTGGCCAAAAAACGGATTAGTTTAAAATTGGCGCCAAAAGAAATGGAGGGAAGAATTTTGGGTTTTTGGAACCTATGGGACCATATGTGCAAGTGGGCTCAGGTAAGTTAATTGGTTAATTTTGTGTTAATTATGTTTCATAACTTATGGGACTAAAAATGCAAGTGATTAAAAGGTGATTAAGCCTTAATTGCGAATTAATTATGTCCCATAACTTATGGGACCACATTTGCAAGTCGATTTAACGGTTTCAAATCACGGTGGGACCACATTTGCAAATTAAAATTCTTATGGGACTAGTTCACAAGAAGGGGACTAGATTGAAAACATGGTGTGGTTCATGGGACCAAAAGTGCAAAAAACTCATTAAATTTATAAGTGTTGATGGTCCAAAGGGAAAACCCATTTTGCGGGTGCGGAATCAAACATTTCGTGCGATGCATATAAAAACAGGGGTGAGGGAATGGTGATTCCAGATTTTTGCGTTTTAAGCTCATGTGTTGTGTTTTGCTTATAATCGAATGCATATGACAATATAAGAACATAAAGCAGTAAACAACACAACAAAGTATAGTGGTTCGGAGACTCAAGCTCCTACATCCACTCTCCCTGTTCCTAGGGAAATTCCTTCAACTGGACTTATCACCCTCTCGGGTTTGCCTCTAGACATTTAATGAGCTCTCACTCAAACGGGACTTATCACCCTCACTCGGGATTGCCTACAGATGTTTACCGAGTTCATACTCCAAAGGGACTTATCACCCTCACTCGAGATTGCCTACCCTCCCTTTCGGGATTGCTAGATGTTTACCGAGTTCACACTCACCTACCAACTTAACCGACTGATTTGGGTAAGGTTTGTTTGGTTTCCAACTAGGTTGAGATTTTCCCTTACATTTGTTTAGCCTCAATGCTAAGGATGGGAAAATCTCTCTAAGCTAGGATATTACATTTGTGCTTAGATCTAGGGTAGAACACTCTTTGAATATATCGTGTATTTCTAGACTTGTGTTCTATGGTGGGAATGTTGATTATAAGGCTCTTGGCTCTCAGAGCATCTTTTGCATATTCTCCACAATCAATTATGAAGGAAGAACTTGTATTTATAGTGTGGATTTGAATGTTACCGTTGGAAGGAGTCACATTCAAATCCATACTATTCTCAGAGCTTCTGCACTTTTCCAGTTTGTTTTCTTCCTCTCATTGGTCCACGTCGGTGAATCTAACGAATATATTCTTGAGGATCTTACGAGTCTTGGGTTCTTGATTAATTGACTTCTCTTGGCGGACCTTATGCGATCGAGTGTCTTGACACTCAGTTAAACTTCTTGACTTGAACAATCGACCCTCGAGTCACTAAGATTCGAGCTAAGCGATCATCGCGGCGTTCCGATTCTCGATGAATATGACTTGAGATGACTTCTCTTCCTGAAACTTCTTTCCGATCTGGTATCGCAGTTTACGGTTTTCGATGTCGATTTCTTCTCTTTGATCGTCGGCTCACATGATCCGGATCGATTATAGCATCAGTCGACATCGGTTTATCTCGCATCGGACTAGTACATCGAGTTAGCATATTAGGTTAGCATATCGGGTTTAGAACATCCGATCTCAATCACGTCGATCTTGATCATCTAGCTTTCTTTATATCGATCTCGATCACGTCGATCTCGATCGACCTCATCTGCTCTCTTCCGATCTTACAGTGGAGTTTCTTTTTGATCGACTTATGCGCTCTTACGATCACCGGATCAACTCGTCTGTTCTTGATCATCGATCAGTGCATTTTCGTCATCGATCGGTCAAATGGTCATCGATCTTACGATCGGTGGCTTAGCTTTTTCTCTTACGATTTTGCCCGGCTCATCGGTTAACTCCGGAACTCATCTTACTCATCGATCTCGATCGGTCTGCGTCTGCCGACCTCGTCGATCTCGATCATCTCGTCGGGTTTAAGTGAGTTCCCCCTTAATTTGTTCTCTCGTTCCCCCTCAACTTGTTGTCTGTAAATCGGCTTCAACAACCTGAGTTGATAATGTTTTGGCATAATTCATCAAAAGTAAAATATCCCAACGAAGGGAATGTGACTATAAGGCTCTTGGCTCTGAAGCTTTTTTGCATATTCTCCACAATCGAATTATGAAGGAAGAACTTGTATTTATAGTGTGCATTTGAATGTTACCGTTGGAAGGAGTCACATTCAAATCCATACTATTCTGTAACTTCTTCTTGACTTTTTCCAGCTGGTTTTTCTTCCTCTCCATTGGTCCACGTCAATTTTGAATCTAACGGATATATTCTTGAGGATCTTCCGAGTCTTGAGTTCTTGATTCAGATTTCTTCTCTTGATGGACCTTGTATGATCGGTTGTCTTGACACCGGTTCGGCTTCTTCCGACTTTAGACAATCGACCTCGTGTCAATAAGATTTTCAACTAACGATCATCGGCGATGTTCTCGATTCTCAATGAATATGACTTGGATGACTTCTCTTCCGATGACCGTTCTGATCCCGTATCCGGATTTGGTTTTCGATATCGATTTCTTCTACTTTGATCTGATCGAATCACATGATCGATCGATTATAGCTATCAGTCGGCCTATCGGTTTATCTTGCATCGGTTAGTACATCGGGTTAACATATTAGGTTAGCATATCGGTTTAGAACATCGATCTCAATCGCGTCGATCTTGATCATGCTCATCTTCATATCGATCTCGATCACGTCGATCTCGTCCGATCTCATCTGCTTTCCTCTTACGTCTGCAACCTTCTCTTCGATCTTCGAGGTCCGGTTTTTTTGATCGGCTTATGCGCTCTTGATCACCGAATCGGCTAAATGCGATAGCCGATCATCGATCGGTCTGATTAATCATCTGATCGGGTCAAATCTGGTCATCGATCTTGATCGGTGGCTTAGCTTTTCTTCTCTTGGTTTGCCCGGCTCATCGATTAACTCCGAACTCATCTTACTCATCGATCTCGTCGGTCTAAATCTGCGACCTCGTCGATCTCGATCATCTAAATCACGATTTTAAATGAGTTTCCCCCTTAATTTGTTCTCTCGTTCCCCCTCAACTTGTTTATCTCAGAAATCGACTTCAACAACACAAGTTGATAATGTTTTGGCATAATTCATCAAAACTAAAATATCCCAACAAGTGTATATCTCATTTTTCTTGCACTTAACACTTATATATATACCTCCACCATCAATCACCTCCATTCATACATGGCCTACCAAATCGACATGCATATTTATTGTTTTCATATTTCATAACAGCCATATGTTGATTTTTTTTTTGCAACTTCATGGATTTTCCTAAATGTAATATGTAGTCGAAATTATTTCTTAACTGTGTGGGGGGTAAGGGAATCGGTGTCCTTCGGCGTTCAACTACTCATAGTTTTTTGTTGGATTTTCAGGTACGAATATGATACATTAGAACTCAAATCTTGTTGGGTTTCCAAATTATGCAAGATGCTACAAAATATTAAAAAAAAAAAATCTTAATCACATAGTATTGCATATTGTGGAGCAAGAGATATGAATTAAAATGAAAAATAGTTAAGCGTGTTTTTTTATTGTATCCTACGATCATGAAATCAAAAATGGATGATGGCCAGATGACAATTTCTTCAATACTAAATGAAGAAATCATTACAACTCTAGGATGAAAAAACCAATAGTTTTCCACTTTTCTTTCTCAAATTATCTACAAGAATAGCAATATTAACATTGTTGTCGCTAATTATTTTGATATATATAGCACATCGCCGAGCATGAACTATTGATGCAAAACAACAAGACCCATTAAAATCGAAATACACAGCGCGCCAAAATTCTGCTTCTTAATTCCGGTGCTCCACATCGTAGATATTTATATGAGAAAAATTCACAATTTTTTGCGACATATTATGACTTATATTCAGTAAAAATGTGTTTTTGTGTTAAATTATTAGGTATAAACTTTCTGCTTCTTTCATGTTGATGCTACATTTTAATTTTCTTTTATACATGATGCGAATTGCCTAATGAGATACCTATGTTAGTCCTTAAAGGGACTATAGTGCTGAAATTTGTAAATAGTGAGGACTAATTTCAAAAATAAAATACTAAGGGGCAAAAAATTAAAATTGGTACAAGTTGAAGGACAAACAAATTATACTTATCCTTATTTTTAATAGGGATTAAAGTTTTTTAGCCCAATAACTTTGGGCCGTTTTGAATTTGGTCCCGCACATATCAGGTTATAGTATTGTCACGGTATGTTTCGATCTTTTTTTATTTTAGTCCCGAATAATCAACCCGTTGGTCAATTGGTAATCGGGTCCACGTGAATTTTATTTTCATTTCTCCTTTATTTTTGGTCCGTCATGTATATATTTCCTATTTTTATTATTGATTTATTTTTATTCAATTATTTAACAAGGTCGGCACGGTTAGGGTCAGTTAAGGAATACCTTGCACCTAACAAGACGTTAAGGAATAAATAAGCATAAGAAATATGGAAGGGAGGAAGTTTGAAAAATACATAACACTAATCATAACCCAGTTAATGTTACTAAGTCCAAATTATGTAGGGAAAACAGAGGTAAAACTTGGGAAAGAAATAATTAACATAAAATTGAAGGATCGATCTAAAATGTAAATGCTGTATTATAATTTCAGCCAAGAAAATAAGGGGATTTCAGGTTATAGAATTCCTTCTCACTTTTTTTCACTCCGAATAGATAATTGAAGGATGAAATGGCGCTGCCACTGGATGGGGCAGCGGGTGGGTTCACGGAGAAGAGTCTTTAAAATGGCCTTAATGGTGATGGGTCTTTTGTTATGACCCTAATCCCTAAACCCGACTCAAAAAACCGACCCAACCCAAACCCTATTAAATAAGTGAATAAAAATAAACAAAAAATAAAAATAGAAGATACACACACCCTAAAAAAAATAAAGGAGAAATGAAAAAACATTCCACGTGGCGGTTGACCGGTTAGAAAACCGGTTGGTGCCAGTTTTTTTGGACTAAATTCAAAAATAGGCGAAACATACAGTGGCGATATAAATTCTGAAATCTAAAGTACCAATTTTAAAACGATCCAAAATTATTGAGCTACAAAAAATTCAATAATTTTTAATAGAAATTAAAAGAAAGTATTATTTAGAGGCCAATTCAAATTATATTTTTTATAGTCCAATAACTTTGCATTGTTTACAAATTGATTTCAATTGTATTGACTTATTTATTTGGCAAGGTCTCATTACACTGGTGCACGGACTCTGGATCCGCAGACTCACTTTGACCCTACCCATTTTATTGTGGATCCTTATTTTCACTAATGGTAAGGTCTCATTTTTTAATGGGTCACTCATATACCCGAAAGCACGGTGACTTGGTGTCTGGAGACCCACTTTATTTATTTTGATCCTGTGAGTTTTTTAAAATTCGAAATTAGTTCAGAACTGACTCCAAAGAAAGTTACCGAACCGGTCTTTCGCCACATGTGTATTTATTTTTCCTTTATGTAGTTCAATAACTTGCATCGCTTTTGAAATTGGTCTCGATTGTTTTGACTTTTTTAATTTTGATTTTATAAATTTTTTAAAATTTTAGAATTGGTCCAGATATTGACTTGAGCAGATTTTTTTTCATTTATTTTTAATGCACCATATGGCATTTTCATATTTCTTTTATGGGTGTTGCCATGATGGGCTCCTTTGGGAACAATTTCATGTATTTGAAGCCTTGTTGAAGGCTTGAAGCGAAAAGCTATTCCAAACACAAACAGAAACATGCATGTACAATTTTATATTTGATATCTTTCATAGCTTACCACCTCTTATTGATATTCATATGCATCAGCCAAACTATATGTAACTCACAAAGTAGAGAGAAAGAAGATGCTACAAGTTTAAAATATAAATGACAATATAATCTTAATCACAAAGTATTGCATATTGATGTAGCAAGAGACATGAATTAAAGTGAAAAAATAGATAAGCAATGTTGTATTGTATCCTAAGATCTGAAAAAAATAAAAATAGATGATAGCCAAACGAGCTACACGAAGAAATTATTACAACACTAGAATGAAAAACCAATAGTTTTCAACTTCTTTTCTCAAATTACCTACAAGAATATCAATATGAACATTGTCGCCACTAGTTATTTTGACAAATATCAGACCTACTAAGGCCGAAATAAACAGCATGCCAAAACTCAGGGCTTGGAAGATCAGAGAACAAAGGATCTAAAAAATCTTGGCCGTCCGGATGGAACAGCGCTGCGTGGTGGCAGGACTCGATTCTTCAAATAGCACTGGGCAAGAAGAAGAAGAAGATGGAGCATTGAAATCAAGGTTCTGCTCGTTATTGGTGCTGCACGCAGTAGATACTTGTGCGGGGCAGTTATGTGTTGCTACTGCTGCTATTCTACTCGTTTTTTAGTTTATACTTCTGAAATCATTCACAATAAAATGCAATTAACATCAATCTTGATAGATACAAATATTAGTTTAGTTGGGACCAAAATGAACGAGAAACAAACCTGCAAATGGCTAGAAACATTCTCTCTTGTCAGCGATGACTCGTTCATCAAGCCGTGTATTAGCTTTGGAGTAGCTTCTGCAAGTGAAATACGACAGAATGAATTAATAATAGATTCCCAATGACAATTTAATTAATGATGGATGGATGGATGGATGAATGGATAGAAAGAAGACTTACTGTCAATGCCGATCTCATCCACAGCTTTCACGAACTTGTTATGAAGTTCAGGGATCCAAATGAGCTTAGGTTTCTTGGCAGAGCTGGAAAAGCCACCCACAATTTCCAAGTCCTTTCTTTTCTTAATAGAATTCGAACCATCTTCAGAAATCGAACCACCCATAATAAGGCTATCTTCGAATTCATATTGTATCTGCATTCTTTTCTTGAACACGTGTAGCCATATGTACTGTAGGTCCTTCCTTCTTATAGGCTTTACAAGGTAATCACAAGCGCCGCATTCAACCCCTTTCATCACCTTGCTCGTTTCTTCATCTCTCGACATTACTAATTAATATATCATAAACAAACTGGATTAAAACTAACATTTATATACATACATGTAGAGAGGGAAAGAAGAAGAAGAAGACTCACGTATCACTGGAATTTCCAAGTTGAGACTAATATATTTAAGAAACTCGGTTATCCACGTGCAGCCAGGTTCACATCAGTCATTACAATGTCAAACGCAAAACCTCTCATTTTTATTTCCAAGCATATAAATTGCCTCTGTCGCTGAGTTGCAACGACGTTACTGAAACTCACAAAATCCATAAGTTAATTACACACACAACATCGAGACTCTCTCAACATAATTCAAAAGCAATTTATAAAAACGCGTCTAAATTCTTAACCAAAACGTGTTCTAATGTAGATGAAAAGTCAAGGAAAAGTCCCCAGATTCTCGAATCAAAGGATTTCAAAGGCAGAACTTATATAAATTCATGTAAATTCAAAACAATAATAAATTTGCAATCACTAAAAGTTAAATGTCAATGTTTGAAATTTCAAGTTCATAATCGACAATGTTGCAAGGCATCTCACATTGTAATTTGCATGCATTAAAAATAACATAGAAAAAACAGAGAAATTGATTAATGTACCTTTATAGTCACACATTGTAAGCATCCTTTTCAACACTCTTCAACTCCTGCATATCATCATCTACAACAAGGACACGAACATCCGCTGGACAAAATTCAAATGAACCCATCGATCAAAAACTGAATTTTCACTATTGAGTTCTCTGTATAATTTTCTAGCGATGAATTTAATTGAAAATACTTGTGAGAAAAGAAAGGAGAATGTATGAGAGTGAGTCTGATATTTATAAGTAGATGATTACGCGGTTACTAAATATCTATCTTATCTAATATCCTTGATTTTCATAACAGAATGGTGGACATATAAGGAAACAAGAGAGTTCGAGATTTCTTCTTTTTTTTCAAAAATAAAAAAAAATCACACGAGAGATTCACTGTAACAGAATCAAAAAATGGATAATGTAAAAAAAAAAAAATATCATGAAGTGGGGATCAAGGCGACACCACCTTATCTATTAATTATAGAGATAAGCCCTAAATCAACACGCGCTAGCTAATTTAACCCCAATCGGTCTTTACAAAAAAAACTGAATTTCAAAACACCAGAAATCACCTATAAAACTGTATTTCTCAACATTTATTGAACAGAGAGAGCTCACCTTGTAGTGATCTGATCACTACTGCTACTGTCATACATATTTTTATGGGTAATTTCTAATAAAATGTAGATATATGAATAAAAGAGAAAAGATAGAGAGATTGAAGGGGAGGAGTTACAGAGAAATAGAGAGAGAGAGAAATGCCGAGAACGGCGATAAGAGGAAGAAGACTGAAATTGTTTTGCTTACCCATTTCTCTGCAGGATTCCCTATTTAATCATAGGTGCAACAATACAAAACACAAATGGGCTTAAACATAAGATAATAAGGTCCAAATGTAAATATCAACTAAATTGGCTAGTCCTTTAATGAAAATAATAATTAACATAAGTCCAATTATATAACCCAACTCATGATCATGACAATACTCCCCCGTTTTGAGATCCTTGTCCCCCATGATCTAGGATGATGTTCGCTAAAAAATGAAATGTACCAAACGAAATGGATGGGTTCAATGATAGAGAATTGTTTTTAGTGCCCCTTTCGGTGACCCTCTCAACATCCTCCTGGAAGATCTAAATAACCATCTCCATAGTATACTTCAACATGACCACTGTTGTAATGCATCAAATTTCCAAAGAGGTTGATATTGTAATCAAGAGCCAATGCAACTAGCACACCGAACTCCCGCCGCCCAAAGCATGACAAGAAACACATGGTACAATGCTCCAATGTGGCCCAATTGACTTGCACATAGGTGGTGGATAAAGAAGTAAGCCGCTTGAAGAATATGCCAACTTAGTAATGGTGACTCTAGTGTTTTTGGCTACACAATCAGCCATCCAAATTACAATGCCAAGATTTGACAATTCACCACCATGCCCAATGGAAGTCACGTAACCATGCCAATGTATACCCTATTGATTTCTCACTTAAGGTCATCTCGATCAAGCATCCCCAATGATAAAGGGTATCGATAGTTCGAGCATTCAAAGAACTACACTTGTAATACCGAAATCCTCTCAAAACTCCCACAAAGAAAACCGCAAAGCGACTTCAAGATCAATCATAATCCCTCATTTTCTATCACGTAGCCCCTAAGCTCCAATTTGATTACAACCATAGAATTTCGCGATATCTCTCACTTTGAATTGAGCCTTTGTCCCCACGGCTCGAAAGTCGGATTTTTCGTTGCCTATATTTTTTAGTTGCCAAATCGCATCCTATCATAATTAAGATAGTACACAAGGAAGAGTGATGAAACACCGTAAGCACTCACTTCAACATCTAACACGCCAAATTAAAAATACCACATAACCAATTTCTCCAAGCTTAATGACACCTCTATTTTTTTATTATAGAAACTTTTCAATTGCCATTAAAAATGGCAAATCATTTTGTCTGTGAGGAGTTGATATGTAAGCATTAACCTCGGCCCCTCAATGTCGCCCCTTGAGAAACCTTTTCTTGAGTCAGATACCCAACACCAAATACATAGATGAACTCTTCAAGTACCAACATAAATTGAAGTATGCATAATGCAACCATAATCACCAAAAAGACTGAAGGATACTTATCCTATATTGGAAAAATTGGGTCTAATACTCATAAAGCACTCATAAATTCTATCATCACCTAGCCCGATTTTTCAAAAAAATTCCATGCACAACCAATTTAGAAAATAAGAGCTCTAGTGAACCCATCACAATAACACCACCAAAGAAGAATAATCATATTCACATTTACGCTTTCCCCAAAGTCACAAAACAACTCAACATCCCAATATGTAATACCACCCCGATATAATTATCCACATAATATGCATCAACCCTTTACCACTATCACTATTGTTGGTCCCGGTGAAAAACGGTCTTACACGTAATGGGGGGGAATACACTTGTTCAAAGATTTTAAAACTTTTTCTTCTCGAGGTCGACTGGGTCGACAATCAAGATTAGGTTAAGAAGCGCAGACGCTCCGAGTCAAAAGTCTCATCGAGACAAGTGATCCCGGAAACTTCAGATACCCTCGAGATAATCCCAACCGAAGTCCTGAGTGTCGAGATCCCGAGTTGCTGGATCGGATAACTAACTTTCATCAATCCTCGAAGAGTTCAGTTTGGTAACTATCTGTTCTAGCCTACTCACCGTCTTGAAATGGTTGACCCTTAGTTTATACTCGTTTTAAGCTTTGTTTAAACCTTCCTTATAAATAGTGATTAGGCTGGATTCACTTATGCAACTTCAAATGGATTGATTCCAATCAATATTAGTGAAAAGTATGCTTTCAAAATCGAAATCATGCAATTAAAAAGCATGAGATAAGAAAGCAATAAAGAACATGTGCGATTATAGTGGTTGAGACTCTCCTACATCCACTCTCCCCGACTCTTGAAAAAAATCACTATCAACCCGAAACACCGTTGCCTCGTGGTTACTACTGGTTTTACAGTTTGACTACTCCGTAGTTTACTTTCTCAACCCGACCTTGAGTTTTACGACTACCTCCGTGGTTTGCTTACTCAATCACACACAGCTTCGGACTACCCCACTAAGGCTACTAACTTCTCCTCTAGGGTTCGACTACTCAGCGGATTTCATGGCTCTTTACAACTCTGCCTACTTGAACAAACACTCCAATTACCTTCTCGAGGGTTTGGGGTTTCTTGGTTAGTTTCAACTAGGATGAGATATCCTTTACAATGAGCCACAATGAAAAGTTGGGATATCTCGACTAATTTGGATAAATCTTATCAAGGTAGGCTTAGTAAAGTGAGCTCTCTTCAATATAAAGCACTTGGGAAATTCAAGGTATTTCGAGTGCTTTAACTTTGCAAGAATAAGTTTGAGCTCTTGAGTTGCGTATAAATTTCGTAACCTTACGATGTGAGGTCACCCGTTACTTATAGGCATACACCAAGGTTACTCTTGAAAACTATCCGTTGGAGAGATAGCTTCGTGAGTTCCCTCTTATGGTGTGTGTGAAAACGACTATATTTAGGGTTTGAAACTCCCTAACACGTTTTGAGCAATAGCCTTTCATGTGGCCGGTCTTCACTTTTTGATGATGGAACTTCCATTGCATCAGCATCTTTTTAGGGGCATCTGTCATGTTCGGTGTCGATGTTATAGATGCAGATGTCGTCTTCCTCTTTTGCTTTTGTCTCCGGTAAAAAAAATTGACACCTTTCAGCGGCTCTTTTTAGTTTACAAACTCGGTTTGATATAAACCTTAACAACACTTGGTTATAACTCATTATGCGCATTTTGAATGTCTTGGCAATATCTAACTTTCTAAGAGTAGCGTTTCTCTGATGTTAAATCGCCGGATAGATATATTGATTACCTCCGGAACATTGAGTTCATCATGACATTGAGTACATTCTTCAGTCTTGATAGTGCGTACTTTCGATATTCTTGATCTTCAAATACTTTCGGTCTCGCGGTCTTGCGTCTTGAGTCTTCCGAGTTTTCCGAGGGTCTTGAGTCTTGAGGGTCTCCGAGTCTTGAGTCTTGAGTCTCCGAGTCTTAGTGCTTGATTTATCTTGGCCCGATATCTTGAGTCTTGATTCTCGGTTCCATCACGAGTCTTCGAAGACGGTTTCTATCTGAAACACCGGTATCTTCGAAACATCTGAGTTCTTGAGTCTTGAGACCTATCCACGAACTATATCTGCTTGTATACATTTTGCGAGATAACATCACGAATACTTCTAAAAAGCTGAATCTGACTCATCTATCAAGATCATTCACGACATATCATACTCGGGGGTTTGGGATCTTAATCAAAATCATATAATCTTTTATTAAATTCATCTCCCAACAATTTCCCCTTTTGATGATCTTGAAAACCTATCTTGTTACAAACATATAACCTATACTCGTGTTTCATTTATCCTATTACAAGATTGGTTATGTCTCTCAACAATTACTTCAACAATGAATCTCCCAACAATTTCATCACCAAACAAATAAAGAATCGGGCATATCAAATATAAAGACATGTAAAATAAGATAATGAGATATTATCTTTTGAGCATAATGATAAATCTTCATTGATGATAAGTTGTACCATTACATTACAATGAATTTATCAAACAAAATCAAAAGACAAAAATTTAAAGAATACAAAATCTTACAGGTCTTGATCTTTACTTTTTAGTCTTCGATTCGCTCTTCGCCTTACCCGCTCTGTTTGCTTCATTTTCGACTTCGTGGGTGGGCACTTCGGATCAAACATTCCAAGAATCTCTTCTTATTTCATTTCTTTCCCCGATGATGTCCGGATCGCTTCCCCGTTAGGCCCAAACGACCAACAGATTGAAAGCGATTTCTTCGAATAATTTTTTTTTACCAAGCCATTACCAAGTCTCCGAGGAGATAGGAATATGGACCGGCCTACTATTCAGTATTCCACCTTCATCCGCAAAGTTAATCCAAATTTTTGTAGATACTTTTGGATAAAAGGTGAGATTTATATTCAATGAAAGCTTCGCTTTCGTCCAGCCTTCCCTTCCATTCCCCGAGAACATCATAATTGAACGAAGTATCTCTTCACTTCTTCCCACATGTCGTTGAGTTTAATGGGCATCCATTTATCAAATACGGGGCCACTTCAAATTTTCGATGTTCCCCTCTTGGCCGCAAAACTTCCTCGAAGTCACCTTCGCTTCCGCTTCTTCGCTTCATCTTCTTCTCGATCACGTAGGTTCCCGAGAGATCAAGCAGCCTTTTCTTAGCTTGTTCTTTTGGAGTGTCATTTGAGCCTCTCGTGTTGGAAGACTTTTCCGAGGTTGAGACTCGGATTCCTCTGCATCTTCATCATCGAACCAACTTTCTCCGGATTGGCTTAGAAACCTTCGACGCCCTTCTGATTTGAAACAACGCTGAAGCTTTTCCTCTTTCATAGATCAGACACGGCTGACACGGCATTTTGACCTTGGATTCCTTTCTGGTTCTCTCTTGCAACCTCAAGCTTGGTTTTTTTGCTCAAAAACTCAAATGTAGGCAGGCTTCTCTGCTTGAGCAAATTTCCTTCTCGGTAGCTCGGAAGCAGCAAAGGCTTGGTTAGATTGTACATTCGGCATCTTTCGAGCGCTTTTTCCAAAGTCGTGTGCCAGACTTCTGGTCTGTTTCTTCCGCTTTCTTATTCTTAGCACCGTAAGTTTGGAAGAAGTCTTTGGAGAATCGTAATCCATGTGATCGCATTCTTTTGCTTTCTCGGATCTCTCTCACTCTTCTGTGTCTTGCTCATCTTCCCGTTCTCACAATGTAGTTCTTAGCCAGACGGTTCTTCGAATATGTGGGCAAGCGGCGAGAGCGGGTGCATCTTTAAGCATCTCTGTCTGTCTTGGTCAAACAGCGACTCATTTCCTCAACAATGATTTGTCGGCACCTCATTTTCTCTGTCGATTTTCAATTCTAGAATTTGCCAATGACTCGGTATTTTGTTTCATTTCAAAGATTTAACTCAAGGCTGATTCTCCCAATTTTTCATTCAAATTTTTCTTCCATTGGAGGTCATCCGAGTGGTTTTGAGGTTTTCAGATTCAGACCAGCTCAAGAATGGCTAAGTCCTTCCATCATTCGAGCTGATCGGGTTAACGTAAGCTTTATCTCAGTAAGTTTGATCGACATTGGCCTGTCTTCAGTTTCTCCATGACGAGTGATCAATCTCACAATTTCTACACCTTCCTCAGGTTGTTTCTGGATCATCCCGAAGCTCCAAATTTTCATCCCCGAGCTCCCGCTCAATCGAGCCTTCATCTGATTATCGACATTTCAATTGAAGATATGATTAACCCGTATAATTATTAATAGCCAAAATTCAAGAGTTAAGCACTATCGAGGTTGATCAAGAATAGTCTTTTTTCTGTTGAGATCATCTCAAGATTCCCCGTTCCCATCTCCCATCTGATTTGTCTCCGGCCTCAAAAGGCACCAACCTCAGTTCTTTCTTCCGGCTAAACTTCATAAGACGACTCATCAAAATCGGAATTTTTCATCCTGAGCTTTGTCATACGAACCACGAGAAGTCGGTCGAAGAAAGGTCTCCTCTCCATTCCACCGATCTTCCCCTCTGAATGCGGCAATATCAAGCATCTGGGAAAATCGATTGAGGATATACCTTGTAAATCATGTCCCAAGAATATATCTTATGAGATCGGGGTATGAAATTTGAGCCTCGAGGTGCTCGGTCGAGGATGAACGTTCCCTTGCTCCTCCACTCGCCTTCTTGACCTCGCCCTTCTTCCATCTCGGGCTCTCTGGATTCGATGAAAGCTTGACTGAGGATCCATGATGGAGTCCTTTCGGGGGCTCATCGAGTACATTTGCTCACCGAGCCTCGGTAGTATCTCGAGAGCATGTGCGTTGGTCCTCAATTTGCATCTCGATGGGGTTCACGAGGCTGGTAGCATTTCCTCGATATGAGTCTGGGTTATTTGGCTACCCGAGTTCGACATCTTTCAGATCGACTCGGGAAATGGGTTTTCACCGAGCTCAGACATCCGGCGAGTATCCTCGAGGTCCGAGTCTTTGGGCAATTTCGGTAAATTTTATCCGAATCGAAGTTGATGTCTCGAAAGCACCTTCGCAGGCACTGCCTCGGCCTCGGGATCTCAGGTTCTTGAGATAACCCGACAAGATCAGAATGGTGAACTCGAAAGTGCTTGCCTCAAAGGTTCCTCCTCGGGACCATCAAGTACCTTCGCTTGCCAGAAATCCACTAATCTTCAAGGCTGATGCAGGTTTCTTCCGCCACTGGGCTTGCTTCTCGCTTCCATTTCGCTTTCTCCAATGTAACTCTCGTTTGTCGGGTCTTTTCAAGACTTTGCATGGTGATTCACTCTTCTTTCTTTTTTTCCCTCGAATGGTCGCCACAAAGCAGCCGGCTTTGAAGAATTTCGATTTGTCAGGAATGGGGGCTGAATCAGCAAGATATCCTCCTCCTCTCTCGCACATCTCCAAAATATAGGCAATTTTGGTGGCATGGGTGGATCTTGCCTTTCATCGTGATTTCCCCATTGGCTTTTTTTATGATCTTCGCTTGCTCGGCTCCATCCGGACTAAAATTTCAGCCGTTGAAGTCAATGGGGAGATGCCGATCGCCATCATCAATCCGAAGCTCAGTGGTACTAATCACTCCAAAAACTCCCCGCAAGACTCATGATTTTCTTGTTCATAATATCCATCGGACACGATATTGTGGCTTTTGGGTGCTTCTTGTGCAAAGTTGCCTCAAACTTCCGCAAAGATTCTCGGCAATCTATCTAGGTACTCTCGCTCTCTACCCGACATAAACATCGCAGGATCCTCTCTATATCACATAGCTCAAACACATCATTCGATTTTTTAGGAATAATGTACATCTCCTCCTCAAAATCGGCGTTTTGACGAGTGCTCGGATGAGATATGGTAATCGAAGAGCATTCATACAATCTTACTTCATCTATTTTCAAATTGCGATGAATTCGATTACCTCTTTGCGAACTCCCGGTCGCCTCGGCCATTTACGACTAGATGGGTGAAGTTTAGGCCAATCAGGATCATACGCAGAGCCTCCTCTTCCGCTTTGAGTTGGTTGTGCTTTCAAGTGAGACAATGAACTCGTACCATGGCTTATTGTTATGGATAATCTCTAATACCATTTAGGGCCATTTTAGAATATGATTGAAAGAACGTGACGCTTTTGGGGTTTCGATTTATTGGCAAGGGGATTTTAGTTCGTGAGTATTTGGGAACGAAGGGTTTGATAAAATTTTGACTTGAATGGCTTAAAGAGGTATAAATAGCTTCTTCAGATCGCGAGAATCGCGTTGGTTGAGTGAAAAGCAATCGGTTGAGATTAATCTCCCATTAACCGTATATGAACCGATTTATCTCCAAAAAATGCCGCCAAAATATCCTCATTGGTCAATAATGTAAGAGCATTAAATGATCAAGTCCTTTTTTCTAATTTAAAACATCCCGCCTAAAAACATTCTCGTGTAAGCTAGATTTATATGCACGATTACCGAAGTTTTACTTATAAAAATTGTCACATGAATATTTACCTCTTCGTACTAATTTCATCAGTTTTATCGAAAGAATCGACTTTGAATGTCAAAAATGTCAAGATAATCGAAAGCGGTTCAAAGATAACGAAGAACAATTTCAGAACTGACCTGAGACCCGCCCAAAGATTTCCATTTTATCCTCGAGTTTTCAAGAGTTCGAGAGTTTATGCAATCAAAATTTTCAATTTTCGGGATTTATTTATACACTGCCCTAACATCCCTAATTCAATCGAAGTTCTCAAATCTGATTCAAATGCAAAGGTTTAGTCAAGATATCGCCTTTCATTTATCAAGATGAATTTTCTCCATCCTTACGCCTCTTTTTCTCGACATGATCTCCGGCGAAGTTATGCTGTCTCGATATCCACATGCCGTTGCATCCGTAATAACGATTTTGTGAAAT